>DVQP01002370.1:0-12745 GCA_018231745.1 Danaus eresimus
AGAACATACATACAAACCTGTTTTGATTTTGATATCGAGACAAAAACTTATAATATAATAACATATGCATAATATATATAAATAACAAAAGCACTTTGTTCATACGAAACACGACGATAATTCTTCAAAATAATCATAATGATTAAAAGTATTCGCGAGCTTTATCACGACACTGTCAGATGGACAGCATTCCTCACTCCATAACTGTGATACAAGCAGTAAGTAATAAAAGACCACCGTGTGTCGGACAATCGATGGGAGACCACACGGCCTCAGGTAGTAGGTGATTCAATTCAGATTGTCATCATCCGATCACGATAGAAACTAACGAACCGAAGACGGAGTGCGCGGTAGCCGTCATATAAATATTACAACTAATTAAGAGCTGTCGTTTATTGATATACATGAAATATTTGATTTAAGCTTTTGTTTACTTTATTTAATATTATTGTGTTATTTTTATGTCACCAAAAAATAATTGCTATATATAGCATAATTAGCGTAGCATAAAGGAATATTTTTGTTTCAAAATGTCTGGTTGGTATAAAATATTCACCCAAAACTCAAGGGAATCTCGGCAGGTTCCGACCACAAATACCGAACTCCCCGCAGCGGTCAACCTCCAGAAAATACTTCTCTGAAAGTTCACGTTTGTGATTTACATAGGTTATGTTAAAATTATGCTTAGTTTAGAAGAAAAGAATTTTTTTTTGTTCATGTTACAATGTAAGCAATTAATTTCTTCTATTGCCGTGTTTTAATTAATATATTTAATTTATATAATTAATAATTATTTATTTTAACTGTAAGCGAATATCGAATGTTATATCTAAGCTAGCACATTTATGCGCAATTATCAATTAGAAGACGCCATTTTCTGACGTCAGAAACCACGACATCGGGCAATCTCAGTGGCCTTCAATCTTGCATACCGCTTTGACCACGATGTTCCTCCAAGAAATCTATGTTTTGTCCCTTTCGCTTACAAATGTAAAAAGCGAGAGGAAAATAGATGCAGATTTATTTTCCTCAGCAAAAATACTTCTCGATGTATACATGACTTGTTTTGCGCCTGCGATCTTTACTTATTAGTAAATTTTTTTAGCGCTCATACCCAATATGACCATTTTAAAGTGGTCTATTTTATATATATTTTGCTTTAACATAAATATACGTTTATATTTCTAACTAGTATGTATTCTAATACTTCTCATGTCAATATTAGGTATACGTGATCGAAAATAACATTATTAAAAATCATTATTTTGAAAGTAATTCACTTAGATGCTCTCATAAATATAAGTGGATATATAAAAGGTTTTAATGAAGGAGCTCAGAAATATTTAATTATAAAGTTAAAACTAGTTTGTATTTTTTTATAAAAATCTTTTTTATTTTCAAGCCCATACAATCCCAGCAAAGATTCAAGCAAACATGTAATTGAAAGTAATCCATAAATAGATCTCTTATAATTATTTTTTGTTATTTTTTTTTATTTTTAGTTGGTAAGTTTTTTTACGAAGATATTTCAAAATAAACATTCTAATTAGCGTTTTAAGACTACTTAATCATGTTCAACATTAATTAAAAATTTTATTCTAAACTATATCTTAAATTTAAAACCATAAAATAAAGTTAAATTAATAATTTAATAATTTAACAAATACTTAGTATTTAAGCTTGGATTCATAAAGTGACTAGCGCTTGTTATGTTTACGTTATGTTTTAAACAGTAATTATTGTTAGGTGTTTTAATTGATTTAAAATAGTTATATATTTAATCTAAGAACAATAGTTAAATAAACTCTATAAATGTTGTTTGGTAGTCACAATAAAACTCAGAAATTTCTTAACCAATTTGATATTGGTTAACTTCTATTCTATAATTCTTTATACAAATAACGAAATAGATATCGTTTTCGGAGAAATTAAAATGAAAAAATCCGTCAATTTATAAAATATACAGAATTATAAATATACTAGAAATAGTTTCACATTATTAGTTAATTAAGTTACAACCTTCCTTTATTCAGTTGTCGTACAAAGTCTCTTTCAGGTTAACAAAAAAGAGCAATTTCCTTGGAAGGAAATTAGGAAATTTTATACAAAGCCTTTGCTTATTTTCAACAAAGTATTCTGATTTCTTTTGTTAAGTTTGAATTTTATTCTAAAGAAACTAATTATTTTCTGAAAAATGGTGTATAAGTTTGTTCACCTACCCTCGTAAAATGAAAATATGCCTTTTTTATCGACAAGATCAGTTATCTCTTTATTTGTTCAACAAATGAAATATAACTTTAAAACTTAAGCCTGGATATTATAAAAATATAGTCAGTATAATCAGTAATCTAATTCCAAATGTTATATTCATTTAGGCATAGCGTGCTTTGAAAAAATTTATAACAATACATTGTATTGATAAAATCATGTATTTATGTTGTATGAATTGTTTCAAATCATTGTTATGGATTAAAAATATATACATATATATGTATTTATATTGATGTGTTTCTACATATTAAAACTAATATATTTTCGGATTTACTACGCTATATTTTATTACTTTAAAACTACAAAATCACCAAAATGTAAGTAATAAAATATCGCGTAGTTAATCCGAAAATATAGTAGTTTTATTTAAATGACTCGCAAAAATCTTAGATCTTTCTATATATATATATGTGTGTGTGTGTGTATTTGTAAATAAATAATCTATAAAATGTGATCATCGAAAGTATTCACGTATTAGAAAATATTATCCTTAAATAAATCAAATATCAATGTGCTTTAAATTTAGTTTTGATTAAAACAAGGAGACGGGAAAATAGAATATGGAGAAAATATGTTTGAGCACCTATAAAAAATAACATTAAGATGATAAAGTAAAACAAAAAACATTAACAATAAAAACATCAGCTAACAGTCTCATATGTGGATATCTAACAAACATAAACTATGTATTTATAAGCGTTATAAACAACAAATTTTGCTAAACTCAATTAATCAAAAGCAAAAAGGAAGCTCATGCTCGTACACGTGTAATTATTATGCACATTAATTAACAGAACCCGAGAGGTTGTTACTACCTCATAATTTATTCAGTAAGGTCCCCAACACGCAACGCTATTTCATTTGAGGTGCACGATATATTAACAACACATTACTGAGTACATATGCTTGTTTAGTACTTACCTTGCTTATAAACTATCAATTAGTACATTGTAAGTATTATGCTTATTTGTATGTGAAGATTAATATTCTATTTTGTTTCAGCAAATGGAAACTATCAACCTGGAATGGAGCCGAAGAGACAGCGGACGGCGTACACGAGGCACCAAATATTAGAATTGGAGAAAGAGTTTCATTACAATCGCTATCTTACTAGAAGAAGGAGAATAGAAATAGCACACACTCTAGTCTTATCGGAGAGACAAATAAAAATATGGTTCCAGAACAGAAGAATGAAATGGAAGAAAGACAATAAACTACCGAATACCAAAAATGTTAGAAGAAAAACTAATCCGGCCGGAGTGACTACGACCACAACAAAGGGAGCCACGCCAAAGAGTAGATCTAATAAAAATACAAATAATAATGATAAGAAAAAATCAAATAACAATGGACGTCCGGACAGTATAGAGAATGTGACAGATAATATTATGAACGAGCTGCACTGTGTCGGTGTTCAGCAGAACATGTCGCACGATCCAGCGATAAGTCCGATGACGCATCCGTCTAACCAGATGAATCCAGGACATCCTATGACGGCACACCACTTGCACATGATGGGGATGCACGCTGGGCTGGACCCGTCACTAGTGGCCAATCTATCAGCCCACGGGTCACCAGTTGGCAGTACCGGCTGCGGGACTGGCATCAGTACTGGCAACGCACCCGTCATCAAATCGGACTATGGACTCACCGCCTTATAATCTATAAAATGTAAAGACTATATTTTCATTGAAGGACTATGATTAATTTTCTTACCATTCCTTAGAATTCGTAAGGTGTAATAAAGTGATGATAACATATAGCTTAAGATGAGATGTAAGTAAATTTAGTTAATAACAGTCATGAAATTGGATGTTTGGATAGTTAAGTGAAAACTTTACAATGTCAAAAGTGTGATTATTTTAGGGTAGTAATTTGAGTGTTGGGTTTGTACTTTTCTCTGTAAGTCATTGTCCTTGAAGATGTTTCCAACCCTGGTGACAACTGTATTACGTGTACATCAGTTTTATTGTTTAAGCAAATCCGTTACCAAGAAACGTGGAGATTTAGAGGGTAATTTTTGAACATATGTATGCCTGATAAATTGACATTATAATAACACAATTTCTCTATATTTTGTAATGTTTGTATATTTGATAGCCACTTGTTTATTTTCGCTATGTAAGTCAACTTTAAGTAAGTTTATTCTGTTACAATTAGCGAGTATTTATTTATTTTCCTAACATCTGTTTGTATAATATTTATATCTAATACTAGTTTCAAGGTTGTAACAATTTAATCATATTTTATAATAATATGAAATATTAGCAAAACTTATTCATGGTTTAAAATATGTGAATAAAATGTGATTAAGACAATGGCTTAGGTTTAGGTACAGAATAAAAGAAATAATTTTAACGGAAACATTGTTTTGTAACTAAAAAATAGAAAAAAAATGTGAATATAAAACCAATAAAATATAGTATAAATCTGAAATCCCTCTTTTTATTTGTCTTTGATTCAAAGCGATTTTAATGCGAACTAATCCTACTACATATAATAAAGACATAGAAATATGTGAAACGCATATTAAAACGATATAAATTTTAATACAGCATTGAATACTATTTTAGTTCAAGCAGTTTGTCATTTTTATATAACAGAATCTTAGCCACTCATATGAAATAGCAGAAAACATTTCTGCAGCATATGTTGACAGTTCTATAAAAAAACACTTTAATGTATTTTCAATAAGTTATATATTAAATAAACCAGTTCAATATTAAATTTGCTTCAATTGAAAATAACCGATATTATACTTTTTTTATATGTTCGTATCATATCATCATAATACGTATCATATCATAGCCTTGCGCCATTCGTATAGAATGGAATGAAAACATTCATATCGAACGAAATGAAAGCAAAAATGGTAATGTATTCGATGAATGTGAAGTCATCAATCAACGTCGCGTATTGTGTGGCCGCACGCAACCTATCTTCTACTCGCTCAGGCCCTGACGTCTTCTATCGTATCGATACAAAGCCAATGTTTCTGTTTTGTATATAATAAGATCAGTAGGATATCTTTTAGATTCTTTATCAAATAGAAATTTAATTCAGAGCTTATTAATGTATCCGTTGTTTCAAATAAACATTGTTAAACTCAATTAAACCGAGGCGGTATTCAGTATGTTTGTTTTTAAAATAAAATAATGAATAAGATACTGTTACAAATTAAACAATGGTGAAGTAAATGCATGTAACTATTCCCTTTGAAAATTAGCAACATCAAAAAAAAGGTTCGCAAAAACGATTTTAATTTTCTATGACACGATGACAGTGTTTTCTGTGCCGGCGTCGAAGAGTTTAAATTTCTTGTAAATCGTCATAATAAACAAAGGCTGTATTGTTGTGAAAGTTGTATGCAAATAACAGGATTATGCTACCGTCTCCTACCCCTTTGACGGATTTATTGCAATTTTGTTTCTTGTTACACAGGGTGTCCCAGGAGATAATGATTGTTATATCTTTTAACCGGTAGCCTTTTAAACAGTTATTTCTTATAAATACTACTACATTTTTCTATTATGAATTTACAATTTCTTTTTCCTTCACATTAAAATCATAATATAGTTCTCACGAGTTTGAATTGAATTTATTAGAACTCGAATCAAATGAACAGAATCAATGAGAATTTATCAAACCAAGGTTTGCAGCTAGTTCATTATAAAATAATAAATTAAAGTTTTTCATAGTTATCATTGTCCTGTCATTTAGAATTTGAGTTGTAAAGTATTTGCCTGATAAGTTTAGTGTTCCATCACAGCTATCAGACCGATTAAGATATGATGTCAGAGGCAATTGTCAGCATATCTAATACAATGTATGTAGTGAAAGTATTTTCAATTAAATTTAGGGTTGTCACATTTATAAATTGATTGGAAACTGTTTTAAATTTAAATAATCATACTAATCAATTGGTTGTTAGTTGGGTGTTAATATAAAGACATTTAAATATAATATTAACGCTTAAACATACGGAAACTAAGCACGTGTAGATACGAAATAACGTAGAAGTAAGTAATAGTATCGACAGGTGAAGAACAATTCTCCAAGGAGTACTTTGAGGAAGTGCGTGCGAACGGTGACTTGCAAGGCGGCATAGTTACAAATCCTCGGAGATAACAAGGAGCTTACAATTCTTTAGTACGGATGTTAGAATTGCTTTCAAGAGAACATTTTTGTTTGTCGGACTGTCTTTGACTTGTCACTGAAGCGATTTTCGGGTTAACAATTACCTGATTTGTTACTTTTTTATAAAAAAAATAAATTGCTAACTATGACATAGCAAAAATAAAATTTATGCATAAAGAAGACAAAATTCGGGAGCTATCGTACTATTTGAATAACTAAAGAAAAAAAGATACATAAAATTTACAATTGTTTAATAATTATACTGTAATTTTTCTAAAAGTTTCTACGTTACTTCAAACTTAGGTTAAATGGCCAAGTCTTTGTAAGAACAAGTATTAGAGGTAAAATTACATTTAATTTAAATAAATATTTTTTCATACTTATAAAAAAAATCT
The DNA here is from genome assembly GCA_018231745.1 of Danaus eresimus. NCBI lineage: Eukaryota > Metazoa > Arthropoda > Insecta > Lepidoptera > Nymphalidae > Danaus > Danaus eresimus. The sequence continues at coordinate 6,804 of DVQP01002370.1, forward strand.
ATTGAAAATAATTCAATTCATGGCGAAATCTTATACATTATTTGATAAATAAAAGTATGACTAAGAAAGGCCAAATAATGAAAACAATTATAAGTAATTCATACCGAAGTGGACTTGGGAACTTCAGATGTACGTGAGATGTCTAATAAATAGGAGGGGCTCTGAGTAGATTTTGAGGTTTCGATAGAAATAAATCACTACATCTTATGTTTTGAAAGGTTGCCAAAAATCCAATTTACTTTTGCCTTGATTTATTTATTTTTATAATGTTTTTTTTTATTCTAGTTTTCAGCATTGTAAATTGGTTTTGGGAATTAAGACTATGACTGCAATTTATTTAAAAACTTGTCTATAGTCTATGATGAATTGAAAATATTTGGACTACTCTAAAGATAAAAAACTATTGAACACATAAAGTGGAATTTAAAATCACCAGCCCTTATATACGTCGTTATATCGGCAGTCGCTTTATGCCCTTCTGTAGGGTCGCGTATGTTGATGTGTGTGTTGATTTCCCGACACCGACTGCTAAGGGTTGTCAAATTCCAAGAATGATATTTAAGTAATATTTCTTATTGACATTCGAAATAATATGAATTTGTTATGTTTTTGATCCTTTTCATTGAATTTAAGATGAAGAACAACTTTTAGAATTTATGTATATAATAATGTGTAGAAATTCTATCATATTTACACTAAAATAATTTTGTAATTGAGAACTTGTACTTAACTTGTATTTATTCGTGCTATTAAAACATATTGTCTCACATTTTTAAGTACAATTAATAAAAGACTTCATCCGAACTTTTAGTCAGCCCTACCCAGCTGTCATCTGCTTTGCTAGGAGGGTACTCACACACAAAAATATACACACACATAACTATGTGCAGTATAACACACAGACGTACCAAGGGGTGCGCCTATAGGGAGGCTTGGGGTGTATTAAGTTCCTTTCTTTTCACTAAAATAATTTTAGGGGATGCTTTTACTTCGATATTTTTTTTCTAAGAGCACTCAGCCATGCCTGTGTTGAATTCGTTCGCCATGCAATTTGAGAAATGGCTTATTTCATAGGGTGAATTTACTAGTAGTTAAGATGTCGCCGACTATTGGGTTTTTGTGTGTTTTTCCTTGTTATTTGTTTTCGTTATTATATAATGTCAACAGTTTTTAATGTTTTCTATATAAGTTATAATAAATCATGAAAACTTTTTTAACGTTGCCGACACGAAGATACAAAATACAAGATGAAGATAAAAGAAAATCCGATAACATCGCGGGCTTTCGCTGAAATATTTTTAATCAACGTTTTTACCTGTTACCTCGGCGCGAGAACCGACCTGTCAATCTCTCAAATGGTAGATTAAAAACATCTTTACTTTTTTTAGCATTAGGGATCAAGGAATTATGTTTTTGAAAAAAAAAGAGGTTGGGTATGATTATATGGATGCGTTAGATGAAGTTTTGACGAAGGTTGACGGTGAGAAACGTTTAATATATACTGGCTTTACCTGATATTTGCAGCTTTGGGATCTATGTATCCGTCGAAGAATACGAATAGTAGATAAATATATATTCAAGATTAGATTTAATACGATCAGACACATCTGTTTGTAGTTACTGAGGCAGTGATTACAATGACGTGTTGTTGTCTTAACCTTTCGAAGTAACTGAATGTTACGTTAAAGGAAAATCGCTTTTTTGTATCAATTAGTTGATTTTAATTTTGCTTAACCCTAAATGGATATAGGCCTATTTGTGATTGGAAGTGCGACGGCAGGTGTAGTCGAAGTTGCTGAGTCAGCTCAGTGGCAGCGGTAGTTAGTGGTAGCGGGTTCGATTCTCCATTCGATCACGATTTACATGTCAGTCGCGCCGCTTGATATCCGATTACGTCAAAATTTCCAGCAGATGCTAGTCATCGTTTGTAGAACATAGAAAATAGGATTATTCTAACACAGTTTTTGGTTCTAAGTTGACATTAGAATAGAAACTTTTTGAAAGATCAACAGATGCTTAGATCTTATTATTCGGTTGTGTTGTAAAAACTTAATTTTATATACGTGGATATATAAAATAATTTGATAATGCTTAAATATATTTTGATGAATCAACGTTTTAAAAAATACCATAGTATAAATAAGACCATAGTATAAATAAGACCATGAATTGTTGTTTAATAGAGCCTATAAGGTTTTTAAATAATCTGTGTAGTAGGTATCGTGTATGTACATATAAAAAATAAATCTATGAACTGATAACTACAATCATATCCGCTTTTTCACCAAACTGGCGGGCAATCAAATATTTGTACAGTATATATATACATATATAGAAGTTTGTAACGGTTAAAAACCTTGATATATTTATTGTAGCTTCAAAATAACTGTTTTATAAAATGGGGTGACGGAATTGCAGTAAAATATATAGTGACTGGCTGAAATATCCGATGATCATTATGAAGATGGACATGTCAAATTGAGACAATAAGTAAAGCAATGGTTACCGGTTAAATAATGAATTATGTACTATTGGGGAAGTTTCTGTTAGCGAAACAATTTTATATTGAGAACTTAATTTCCTGCTTGAAAGTAATAATATTAATATTACAACTTTATAATGTATTCATTACAAGTATTAGGTTTGAATATTTATATTCATTTATTTCTGGTCTTGTATATATATATATGGATTGAATTTTTGCAACTAAGAGATTCAATTATGAATATATGTATTAAAATAAAGTGTTTGTCCCATTGAGAGCAAAGTAAATTTATGTATAAACTTTTTATAAATAAAATCTTAATTTACAACCCTGTCGATATTCATGTACGTACTCTCTAATTCAGTATTTTCTCATTATCCAATTTCTACGGCACTTTCTTTTGAAAAGTCATGTGTAAGAGTATTAGTCTTCATTCATCCGACGTCTCAATTCCAATATTAGTTGATGTGAGATGGAGCAGAAATCTGATCTCACTCGGAGCAATTGAAAATTATTTGATGAACCGAATCTGACTGGTGGCGTACATAAAAAAATCGACTTTATTAAACCTTATTTCTTTGATGAATTAAATTGTTCCGTATGGTACGTAATTTATAATATTATTTACGACTTTCGTCTTCTTAGCCTTTCTGGTACATAACCATCACTCATAATTTTATTTTATAAATCCTATTTACATTATAATAATGAAAGTTTTGGGTTTTATACAAGTATTAGTTCTTCGTATATAACGTCTGAAATTTTCTTAATGAAATTTAACATAAGTATATTTCTTAAAGCTAACAGTCAGATCTTATATCAACAAATTGTATTGCTTGATGCCTTCTGTTAGATTAGTTTCCAATAGACGATATCTTAAGCTTTTATTGCGGAACGGTTGTTAATAAACAAAATATAATCCGTTTCCCATTGACGAAGCACATCTGTTAAAAAAACGTAACCACGTGCCACCATGCAACGTCATCGGACAATCATTACGGGGTCAATGGCCTGATCACGCCCTGCCATTAGCCTAGGTTAGGATGTTTGTAAACACGTCATTGATAACGCTTATGGTCACTGGGTCACTCAGAGATGGCTAGTTTTAAATATATTGGACATCATAACACTAAACTATGAAGATAACACCGTTAAAAGATGAAAATCTAGGCGAATTATCTTAAATTACTAAGAAGATTCAAATTAAATTTAACACAATCTTATAAAGCTGGAGGAGGTAATTCAGAATTGAAGAATCCAAAGACTACCGAATTATGCTGGTCTCGATGATTTTGTGTCATAATTTCTTGTATGACTTTATTTCGTATAAAAATTATATTTCATTTGGAAATTAACAATTATTCTACTCATATGAAAGTTCGCACGTCGCACAGTTTGTATATTTTTAATTTTTATATTTCTTAAATATATAAAAGCTTTCTTTTCAAAAATAATAAAAATATTCGTTTATTTTTTTTATTTCAAAACACAGTTGAGGACAGTTGCGTTACACACATGCCAGTAAATTGTAATAAATCAATCAATCATAACCATTAAAAAAAAAACAAGTGTTTGAAATGAAATTTATTACCTGTCATTAACGCAATTCGACTAATCAATTAACACATTTAAGAAAAACTATTACACTTATTACAATATTCAGCTTTACGTGTAATTTTTTTTTTAATTGTATAAACCTCAACAATATTTATTATGCAAGCGGAAATATATTCTGTTTTCTATACGAGAAATGCTATAATGGCATGCATGTTATTATAAATTTACTACAACCTTTGTTTCATCTACCCAGCCTGCGATTCGACAGTTCATAAATCAAAGACTGCTGTACGTAGCCATGAACACGATTCTGCAGAGAATATATCGTATCAGCTGGATTCCTCACGATCGGGGCATGTATCTTTTGTTTTATAAATTGCTTTATATTAAATGGCTCTATGTCGATTATCCAGTTAGCTGAAGGACAAAAGATTAATTGAACGAATCGAAAGTTAGAAAAACAGACTTCGGAGAGAATGTTTGTAATGTTAGACTGTAATTCAAATGTATAACATAACTTTACAATAAAATTTTTTCTTTTTAAAATTTTATATAACTAGGTTGTATTTGCTGGTTTAATGGAATGTGGTTGGATGATGCGTAATTAGAAAATAGTTTGCGCTAGAGTTCTCATATAAGGACTTAGTTTGAATAGTTAGTATAGGAGTTTGATGCCCATAAGACGGCATTCTTTGATCTCAGTAACAATCGGACGTAATTGATGATGCCGCTGAAACCAATACGATGACTGAGACTGCTAAATGTTGAAAAAATATTGTATGGGTATAAAATATTATACATTATTTGTGCATCATATAATAACTATGCTCTTACGACGTGTTGATAAAAAACTTTTAGAACTAACTTATTTTTATAGCCGCTTAGTTTATCTCTTAACGTAAATATACAAGCAGTTTTTCACTTCTGGAGATAAAAAAGTTATAAACTTATTTATAGCTTATTTTGTGATATTTCACTTGTTTAACAATAATTTAGCTATTTCAGCTAACCATGAATCTGGACACGATGTGCAACAAAACTTATAATGAAGGCATAGCTATTGGGATAATCTGAGGTTTAGATTTACCTAAACCGGAATCCCGGACTATTTATTCTATATGTTTGTTTGATTATAATTTAAAGTAATAAGGTGCTCCGTTTTGCTCATCCTTGAAATTTAAATGACTGCTTACGTAATACATCCATCCTTACGGTACGAAAGCGGTTTTAGACTTGATAAGATTCTGATATTATTCCTATGTTTAATATAGCATGCTTAGAAAGAAATATTACAAAGGGAGGAATAGACAGACTTTTCATCACTGCGTGATAAACGAATAAAAATTAAAGCAGTCTCAAATATAATATACACTTTTCAATTAACCAACCACAGCGATTTAATGTTCTTAATAACAATATAACCAGTAAATAACCGAATTACTATACAAATAATGGAGTTTTACTCAATACAATGACAGCACTATACTTAAGTAACGTAAAAACATGTCATTTTCAATTTTCCTTAGCAATCTACATAATGGCTCGATGTAATGAAGTCATACTAGCATCGTCGTAATGGATAAACGCTTTTAAAACTTAATCGATCTTCATAAGAACATTTTTTATGATATCAATATGCAACAAAGTTTTTTACAGCATGTTTTTTGTTATCAATCCAGTCACTTCTGTGCTACATACGGTTTGCGAATTTTGTTTTAAGTTAAAATCTTTATACATTATCAGATTGTGTGATGACAATTTTTTGTTTTTCTTTTGAAGCATTTGCTTGATTTTATATTAACCTGACTGTGTGTAAGAATATATTGATATATTTTAATGAGATCTTAGATTTTCGCGAGACATTGAAATAAAACTAAAATATTTCGGATTTACTACGCGA
>DVQP01002371.1:0-12743 GCA_018231745.1 Danaus eresimus
TATATATATATATATATATATATACATTACAGAGAGACATACAGATACAGAGAGACATACATACAGAGAGACACTTATAGGTGTTTATGACCCATGTTAGCAACTTATCCTTAGATGGATCATATTGTCGCCGTAAAACTTACATTTTTTAGTTTAATAGATTTAAGTTTCTATTTCTTTCAAATACAAAATTATTGAAGAGTTTAATAAAAAAGCACTCTGATGAGTGATCAAATAATGATGTTTGTTGCATTTTATTCATAGTTTCGGCAAAAAAAACGTATCCATTTTTGAAGACATTTTCAACAATGTTGCACTAATAATGACAGAATTATTTTGCTAAAAAATAAGAGATCACAATAAAATAAAATATATATAAAACGAAAGTAGTCATTGTTATAAAAGAAAATTATGAATTCATTTCCTGCATTCAAAGGCTCTCAAGTTAGCTTTGTTATGTGAATTGTTAAAGCAATGTAAAATTCCTAATCATGTTTCAATGTGTAATAAGACATCTTTCTGTATAAAAGATTTATCGGAAAATTTAAGAGTTCATTTATATGTAAAATAACATAATATAATGTTAATAAATAAACGAATAATGCGGTTTTCCATTTTTAAATATTTGCTTATATTTGTTATCAACTGTGAAATAGATTAATTTTAATAACCCACTGAATAGGTTGGTATTTTTCTGATTTTATATAGATGTTCTAAAACCCCACATTATTATTTCTAATTTTGAATAGACACAGTGATTTTTAAGCAACTAGGCCAAATTAAAAAGCTACAATCCTTTGAAGTTAATTAACCATCTCTTTTGTTAAAATGTGAATAAAAGTAAACATCTCCTTTTAGTTTTATATACATATTAACCGGTATATACGATTTAACAAACAAAAAACCACACATTAGTTTGAAAAATATCCTATTAGTATGCATTCTTAATTTATTTAAGTCCAAATAGACTATTCACATCCATTGAAGACTTCTTCTTATCTTCCGTTATGATGGGACAATACACTTTTATCATTTCCAAGAGCGAATTCTGATCTCCATCCCATTAGAAGTTATAACAAGTTGGTTATAAATAAGGCATTTAACTGAATGTGTGTGGGCTTTAACAGTGGCACAATCCATGGGAAATAGTACAATGACCAGTATGAAACCTTCATCCATATTTGTGTATTGAAAGTTTAAAAGCTATTAAGCTACTTTCGTTATGAATAAAGGCATGACACTTCCTTCTAATTTATTAATGAAAATAAAAAGATTATTAAAATGAAATATGACTAAACTTGTTTGTTCATACTGACTTGTTTGTACTTACGGTTTCAGTTCAGAGAGACATCTATTGGAATTCTAGCAAAACCGTCGGATGACAGTCCTACTCAAGTTGTGTTTGTGTCCAACAACGGAACGTACTCAACTCTTTATCTATAAAAAAGTGTTGAAAACGTCAGAATATTATATAGGATAGAAGAAAGATTCAAGCAAATTAAGTATTAAAAACTATTACAGCTGAATTATCATCGTAGGTACTAACTTACTCACAGTATATATCTTTTTGAATTATGTAAGACAAGATATAAGTAAGCTTGTAAATCTGGAAACAAATGAAATGATACATTAATATGAATCGCGATTAGACCAAGTCAAAATACATGCGTATTTCTACAAGCGTAGGACGTAAATGGTAGCAGACAGTACAAGTATATGAGACGGTGAATCATTTGCAATTACATGATATTGTGCCTTTGTACTATTTAATGTCCGATGTAAGAATGCAGCATTGTAAGCAAAATAGTACGTCGTTTATTTGTGTCGATTGTTGATATGCGCAATTTAGAATCGTTGTCTTTACTTTAGTGGTTTATGTTAGGATTGATGGCAGCACTAATTGCATCGGTTGTGAAATCCTTGCATACAAATTCTTGAATAGGAAGTTGGATTCCCTTTAACGAGTGAGGTATGCTTGACTTCGAGTTCCGATAATATTCATTTCTAGCATTACGAGAATGGTCGATGCATAAAACTATCTATATATTACTTGCCAATTTAATTTATAGAATAAAATAACAATAATTAAATTCATTAAAACTGTATGGTATTTCTAATGATACTATCCAGCGACATACAATTAATTATTATATTTTGTGAATAAAAACTGCAAAACGGTGATCAACATTTCTTGACAAGTAATTTCCTATAGTACATTTTTCATACTTGTCATGTTTTCTTTGTAGTTGTTTAATTTGATTTTATGAGATGCTCAAGTATTTAATTTATTATTTTTAAAACTTAATTTTGTTTAAAAGACAATCAAGAATAAATATTTTATTTATTTTTATTAGTGTTAATAAATAATAGAGTGTTAATATTTTATTATACATTACCTTTTAGAATGTACTGGGTGTATGCAACCTTAAACATGTATTATGAACGATGCAAGTAAATTAAAAGTAAATTTAAAATTTATGGATATATGTAATAATTATACAAAATCAATTATAGTACAACATACCTTCTTGATGACAAAAACTGATTTATACAATTAATTGAACTTTTCAACGAAAAACACAGTCCCTAAATTCAAAGGATCGAAAAGTGAAAACTTCTATTCGAGAATGCTATAAGCAATATACATTAATATGTATAAGGCAGGCAATTAACCAATGTTATAAAATTAGTAACCTTAAGAAAATACAGTTAAATCTTAAAATGAACAAACATATTTTGTTAGTACCGCTCTTCAAACAAACTCATTTTGCATGACATTAACTAAAATCTCAAACAATCCACAGCGGAGTCGACACGACTGTTAACATGAATGCGATTTTCTTAGCTACCAACAAACTTTTCACGTATTAACATTTGCAGATGTTAAGTAAATTCTACGAAATAAAAACATTCGTCTGATGTGATGGATGGATGGAATGGATTTGTTATTCGTCTACATTTATTTTTCGGTATGTTATGAGATTAGTTTATTATTTTTCATAATGAATAGAAACAATTATAATAACTGAAGATGATACGTCTGTATGTATAAATATAATTATATGTTTTATATTATTTTCATCGATTAACACACAAGCATTTTAAAAGCATCTGTAATCTGCATATTTGAGTAAATTGTTCCAGAAAAAATAATAAAGTATAGGCACGTTTGCGTGACATCAAACACGCAAAGCAGTTTGTTTTTGACAGTTTAAATTGTATGAAAGCGGAGATGTAATAATTGAACGTTAAGGTGGGTTTTACTATCAAAATTCATCCAACAAAATGTCAAAAGTACGATTATATTATTATCGTTACTTTCTTATGTAGTTGTAGATTGAGGTATCGTTTTTTTAAGTACAACAAAAGTGAGCCGATTTCGTTCATGTTAAGAGGTAGTTTTGTGTAAACGTTTTTGTATATTTTTATATAGTTTAGAATCAAAGCAACAAGGATTTATAATTTAAAACTAGTGTTTGTCCGGTTACTATTGCTTATAATATTGAGTTAATTTAAAAATTAATCCCATCATATATGTCTTTTAGTTTTATTTTTAAATTCCCAAAAGTAGTACTTGATTGTAACAGAAGTTCATATTGCAATGATTCACTACGGTGTTATATAATCTCAAAAGTTTAGGGAATTTAAATGCAAGTTCAGAATTTTATTTGGAGGTACCTGTTTGCTCGTTCCGTATGTATGAACTAAAATTACTAATAATTGGAGAAACATTAAGGTGAGTCTAGAAAAATATCCCCGACTTTTCTCTCTTCATATAATTCTATGTTCCTTATAAATTTTTATATATTTTTTAAAACTTTATTCACCTCAAACGTATCGCTGTATAAATAAATCAATCGTCATATAACGTTTATACATAATGTGGTTTAAATGCTAACAATTAATAGAACATAATTATTGTAAATTTTGCGAATTTATTTGTTATTGTCTCCTCTAGTATAAACATATATATGTGTTGTTATACTAATTTTCCATCCAATATTGAATAAAATATGGTAATTTATGTTATAAAAACCAAATGCGGGCGGGCGGGCGTTCGGCGACATTATATTTAAATTAATTATATATATATTTTTTCTGTTTTAGTTTATTTTTCTTAATAAGTGCTGAGTCTATAATTTGTATGGTTCATTATTTACTCTTTTTAGCACTTTAATTTATTTAGAATCAATGAAAAGATAATTAAAAAAAGGTTTGTTTCTTAAATAAAATCTTGTATGGTACATATTATATTAAAATGAAAATAGAAATAAGAAATTGGAAAACGTATATGCAGACATAAAATAAGATTGAAACACATATCACTGTCTAATACACATACGTACTATATTTAATTTAAAAAAAAACTCGCTTTACCGTCAGAATTATTAGCCTATAATGAATTTACACCTTTCAATTTGGAGGCTTTTTAATATAAATTTTCTTATATAAATGTTTTTGACTTAAATTTACGAATTCAACTCGCTAAAAAGCTTGCTTTTTTAATTACACGTTTTAGTAGGATTACATATGTATACCAATACCAGCTTCTACTTGCGACTTCGTTTGCTAGGACTTCGGAATAGGCTTCAGGTGGAGGTGAGAAATGTGGCGTTAACTATAAATTAAAACACCGATAGACGTCTGGCTACTTAACTCATCTGACTGGTAATCAATATGTTATAGACCAGTATTAAAGTGATAAATGTCTCACTACGATTTAAGGCTAAAGAGGTGATGGATTATACAAATATATCGATAATATAAAAATGCAGAGTCGTAGGAAATATAAAAAATGACGAAAGTTTGCGGTAGACCATCGCTATTTAATATACATAAAAATTAATTACCAACGATTCTTTGATTTTCCGAAAATATTAGGAAATTTGAAAAAAAAATAATTATTCAGTTCTTAGGAGCATGGCAACTAAGTATATGTCTAAGATTGACAAACAATTAAACATAGCTAATTATTCAAACTTAAATCTGTATGGTTAATAGGTATGTATTTATAATTATCAAATAAGTTTTTACTAGTATTTATTTTTAAGTATAGCTCTAGAGAAAAACTATATAGAGAATTATATCGATATTTTTGCCTATAAAATAGAGTAAAATAATATGTTATTCCTAAAAAACTTAGTAATACTTTTGATCTAGATGTAATAATAGCATAATTTAATGTATATTATTACAAATCCTACTTCATTATAAATCTGATACTCCACAACTAAATTGTTACACATGATATGTCAAGGGAATAAAAATTCAGTTAAATTGAATACTATATTCCCAGGGGATAACGCTGATCACGCGTTCCGTTTTATTTGACTGACAACATCAATTAAGAAAGGTCATGGTGTATGATTTCAAAGGGCTTTTATAAGTTACAAAAAAATATATTAACATCATGAAAAAAGAAACGTTTAAGATAAGATACACACGTTTCTTTTCAAAGTAATATGACCTTTCCATTTATTTAGGATTATCCATAAAAGAATACAAGTGAAACAGCTTAATAAGAGAAATAAGATATTTTCATTTACCACCCGCCCCATTACAGATATCAAATATAAGGAAAACCGTTCAGCAAATATGAATCCTAGAGTAATCTTTTCCAATAAAGTATTGTTGTAGTTTAACGGAAATCGCGTCTTCGATTTGTGTTAAATCAGAAGTTTAATTGTCCGAGAAATGAAGGGATTAAACAGCTGATCCCGGAGTTCGAGCGAGATTACTTTCAGGAACTTTTCAATTATAATACTAACTTGTTTGTTACATAATAGATCCATGGAAGTAAATTTAATTTAATCACGAATTATTTCTGCGTTAATTGTTGAAATTAATTAACAACTTTTCAATAATTATTTGAAAATGACAATAAATTGGAAAACTTTATATTGTTAGTGGTTGTGTAGATAATTGCAGAATCACTAATTTTAGAACCCAATTGAACACATGAATAACATAATCTAGAATTTTTCCACTACTTACAAAATTAATTAAGTTTGTTTTTACATCCAGAAAATTGATACTACAAAAAAAATGTTTATAATTGGTGACTCTTTATAGACCTGTAAAAATATTTTACACACTTATTTATAGTTTTTACTCGACAATAAAATGGCGGCTCATTCGATTCGACTCCTTTGGCCCTGTATTGCTCGTTAAAGTTTTATGTTGAATTCTTTAAACAAGCTTATAATCACATCAGAAAAAGTTTTGTAAACGACGCAACTTTGCCAATAAAACAAGTCATGAAAGACTAAAACGACTGACTTTTAACACATATTTTACGTTCTGCAAATAGTAAAATACGCAAGCTATTTTAAAAATAACCATTAATTTTTAAGTTATAATAAGTAAGTTACTATGATCAAATATTTAAATAAGCTAATTTAAAAATATGGTAGCATCAATAACAAAATTCAATGCTTCAATGTTTATGTATCATCTGAGTTGGATATAATGGTATTACAAACTTAAGATGGTATACTATAGAATTTTAGATTGGACGTCGAAAAATCTTTAATTCATTACGCTTTCAAAATATCTAGTGTAAGAAATAAATATTTATCCACAAAAATTCAAAGCATCTACAAGCAACGAATCCAATCTATAATACCTTTTAATCGCTCTGCCGGTAAAGAATAACAAACAGATCATTGATTTTTATCAACGGCAATATTTAAAATTCTAAATAACCCGATGAAGTTGTAAAAGAAATCGTTCCCTTATAAAACTAAAAGAACAGAATAAATTTACGATAAAAGTGCTCTGTATTGACTGACACGTTTATTTGGAAAAGTGTTTAATGATACACTTAATTTAGTAACAACATTAACGGAAATTTAATTTTACGAGATCGCACCGAAGTATTTTTATACGCTATTCAGAAAGAAACCGATAAATTCCGGTTATAAAACTGTAAATTTTTATCTCACTTAAGTAAGACTTAATTGCATGTTTTAGCGTGAAATTGGATTCATTTCAATGTCCGCGCTGCTACATTGTTTTTTACTTCGTTAAATTATACATATAAATAAAAATAAAGGTAGTTCGTTATGTTTGACTTGACTAGGTTAAGAAAAATTAACGATAATACTAACCGTTTTATTTGGTCATGAGAAATAAAAACTTTTTAAGTATAATGTTATATTTATATAGATAGAGTGTATCATGAATATTTTTTTAATGTAGATAAAAATTTAATGCCGAGGATGATACAATACGTTTTAAGAAAATCACTTAAATTTAGGTGAACTTTACGCCAATAAGTAATATATGGTTCTGTTTGTTATTAAAAGGAACTGTACGCCTTAAAATTTGTGGTCAGTTACACTGATCAAGACAGAAAAATATTCCGTTTCCAAACAATTCTCTATTTGTTGTACTTGTAGCAATTCTATTAATTGTAGTACTTGCTTAGAAATAATTTAAAATTTTGAAAAGTTATTGAGATTGAGACAAATATATACAATTTTTTATTCTTCATAGGCGGTCTCTTGGTACAAGAGAAAGTTTAATGGATAGGGCAATAGGATCTTTATCATTCTTTCAAAAAAATTAACACTCCTTTAAACATAATGCAGCAGAAAGCATAACAGTGTTCGTTTACGCTATTTGATGTATCCATATCAAAGTGTACATAATGGTTTTATGAGGCTCATAAATAATAAGTTCCAGGTTCACTGTAACACACTTTTTGTGTTTTAAAGAACTTTCTACTGAAGGATATTCAGAAAAAACACTCTTTAGTTTTTTCAATGTGTTGTCAACTTGCGAACTAATTGAATGGGATCTTGTTTTAGTCTTTCTAACTATATATGAATTGTAATTAATGAGAGAATAAGCCGCTAAAGTGATAAATATTTCTACAATACCTTTATTGACAGCAAATACATTTCACGCGGACATAAAGACAAGGTCAGGTTTATGAATGATGTAGACGCATATCGCCTTTGACTCTAAATCGGCTGTCTCGCTCAAGGCATGCTTGTAATGATGGATTCTCTTTGGAAACACAAGCTATCCTTATATCTAGTATCTTCTGTTTGTATTCCTATTTTCTACTGTTTTTTTTATATATAGTATGTCTCGGTGACTTTATAATTTAACATCCAAAATGCAGAGCACTTTGAATAGAATTTTATTTTTAATGAGTTCTGATGATAAAATATTATACAGGCTACTTTTTATTTGACTTCAAACATAATGTCAATGCCATAAGTTTAGCTTATTTAACAAATTGTTTTTTTTTTGTATTTTGCAAAAAATATATTATTACTTATATAAAAAAAATATTTTTTGGTCTTTTCTTATTTAAAATTATGTCATGAAATATTTTACAGTATATAATACTTATTTTATCCACCGCTATAAATCGCGTCATCCGAGTCGGCGGTGCTGTTTAATGATTCATTAAGTGCCTCTTTGGGATTACCTTTTTGTAATTGACCGACGATGCGAGCTATCGTGGTCGCTTGGAGTAAGGATAGAAAAACGTGTGTGCACACTATATGATGTTTTGATAAAACCTGCTTGTCTTTTAGATAGAAACTGATATAAAAACGGGTTAATTATTAAAAATTTAAACTGGTTGACGTAGTTATCATATTGATTTCTAACTCATAAAATCATAAAGCTTTTCTTTAAGGTTTTTGAGTTTCCATCGAAATTTGGAGGCTCTTACAGAATTGTCAACTATATATACCATATTATATTAGAATAAAAAAATAAATATTGCGAAAATATTTAGGTATTAGATATAAGTTTGTGTGCTGCACCGCTTCTGTCTATGAATTGTACCACATTACCCATAATAGTTGCGTACATTGACCATGATTGGCCGTGACTTCATTTAATTATGTGATGGAAAGAGAACATTGTAACATTTTGTATGGAGAACACGAGTTTGTGTTTTTATCAAAATTATACATTTTAACGGCTATTACTTTCAAATGGAGTTACAGAATTAAAAAAAATAGCAACTGACATACTTTGACGTTTTGTAGAAAAGTTTTTTATTTGTTAGAACAATGTGCAATAATTTAAATAATAATATTGGGCTTTAAATATCATAAAAACACAAAAAGACAGTTATTAAATACCTCAGTATACAAAATTATTTATACTGGTTTTCCACATAAGTTTCTAAAAATAAAAAAGTCGTAGATCCTCTAACTCTTAAAAAAAATCTCCTTTCTTTGAATAAACAAGGTTTGTTCAAAACCTAGGTTTGTAAGCAGTTTTATAATAATTTAATTGTTTTCAAATTTTCTTCGTAAAGATTGACAGATCAGAATTTAGTTAAGTGTAACGAATAAAAAAACATAATAAGCAGTATTTTTAATACGTTGGCTGATTCATTTCAAGTATTACGTTGAAATTTTTATTAATAATTTTTTATTTAAAGTAAATGATTTTATTTTTGTTTAAATGTATCTTAAATTTGTAATAACTTATATTACAAAATACGAAGACAAAATTAGTCTTAATTTTTTTTTAAAAACCTTACATAAGGCTATATTACTAATGGAATGCATCAAAATAACTATTTTGTGTAAAGACATGAGTAATGTATAATTCAACCAATTACCGCTGTACAATTATAGCCTGCAGCAACCAAATAATATGATGAGTATACCATAACAATTTGACCTAAGTCGTATTATAGTTATGGTAAATAAGTATATCTTCTTTTTTGGTTAACAATTCTTTCTCTATTAGAACCGATTAAAACTGATACCATGTCTTTATTACAATAATCATATTCAAATCTCGGCTTAGTTTTCTCTCCATATACATTTTTTTACCAATGATTTTTAAATTAACATTTAGCTTATGTCTTGTCTTTAGAATGAATAAAATTTATTATGATATCTCTAAAACTTTATTTCTTCAATCTGTCATCACAAATAAAAATCTATTCAGAACTTACAGGGTTACAGTGTACGTTTGTTTGAACCCTCCTGGTTTCTGATTACAGCGTGGGTCGCTCTAAAAATAAAACTTGGGGACTACCAAACACATGTCATTTGTCAGCGTTTCGCTTACATGACGTGCAGTAATTTACGATTTATTTTATTGTTGCTCTCTAGTGGTAACATTCTATTTATATTTAACAAATATATGTGAAATAACCTGAAAGATACCATAAAAAATCATGGACTGTGTTAATAAATATATATGTAAACTATTAATACAGTCAGTATCTGGCGGATACACTTAAAGAATAATTAGTTTTCTAAGTAAGTAAGGAAAATACTACCCTAGTTTATAAATAATCTTATCGAAAATAAAACGTTATTGGACTGTAAATATTTTTATCAAAAATTGTGACCAACGAAGTTAAAAATATTAAATTAACAA
This sequence comes from Danaus eresimus, assembly GCA_018231745.1. Lineage (NCBI taxonomy): Eukaryota > Metazoa > Arthropoda > Insecta > Lepidoptera > Nymphalidae > Danaus > Danaus eresimus. The sequence goes on from DVQP01002371.1 coordinate 10,372, forward strand.
TATTTTATATAATCGACTAGAGCGACGGTCTTTAATATCAAAATGCATTCCCAAAGCTTTAAAACGTTTGGTATTAAGATTCCCAGTTAACGCCGTGTAGTCGTTATTCTCATGACATATAGCGTTCAAAATTAGGTCGGATTAGTGATTTCACGGAGTTTTTGGTTTATTTTGTCGGATTCTGAACGATATTCGGTTTCATGCCACCGCAAGCGGAACTGAAAAAATATGTGAAGCAGGTTCTTTTGTTTGTACTATTCAATATTTATTTTTGTTTACCTTCTTTTGAGAATAGTTGGATATATTTTTTATATTAAAGTCATGGCGATATAAGATAAAAATATTTTATCAATGAACTTAAAATCTATAACAATAAATATTTTACATGTGTAAAAGTACGTATAAAATAGCAGCAGTATACCTTCTAGTAGTTAAAAACTCTCGATCGGTGCTTCGGATATCGTGCAATGCTGATAACTTATAATCTTTGTGGCATAGTTAACAATCACAACAGTTGAACAGGCGGCGAAAATTGTCCCCTCGAGCTGGTATACTTGGCAACTAAGTTAATAACTGATGTACAAAACTTATGAAGCAAAATTCACCTGTATGAACAAAATGGTAGGAGATAGTATATCTTGAGGGTATTTTTAAATTTAGTCCTATCTTCGTTTACACGAAAAAAATTGTATGAGCTCAAGGCATAACATTAATTTATCCTGATTGAGGAAAATTTCGGTGCAACAGTCATTTAATTATAATGATAATTCTGAGCCATAATATTCAGTCCTTAATGTTTACTAAACGAGAATATGTTCACTCATTAAGACAATGTAGTAACTTTGCTGAAGACTATTTAATATGAATTTATATTTTCCAATTGATAAAATAATTAGAAAGTAAAAGATAAAGAAATGAATAAATTGCTTTAGAAATTAGTTTTTTTTCTTTTTTTATTATATAAACATTTTACTTTACTTTTTTTTTCATATAAATATTTATTATATAAACTCGCTCACTAACATAATTGCTTTCGTTTTGAGTTTATCGCATTAGGGTAGTTATTAAAATAGGTCAAAGCTCATTTTCAAGATACAAAACATAATAAATAAGGTAAGCAAATAAGATCTTTTTATTTATTAATTTATGAAAAAATATAATAGGCTAGAAATAATTTTCTTAAAGCTGTACTTTTATCCAAAAATTTCCCACTGTCTTTTATTCAAAATCTTATTGTTTTAGGTACGTTAAAGTCATTGTAACTAAAGCTAATGTTATAATCAGTCTACTTTTGCAACGTAACTGTGGATCAACTTACCCTTTTTTTCGTGGGGAAATGCTTTATGTATACTTTTTTTTATCGTTCATCCTATGCCAGAATAAAATATTATTCGTTCAGAAACTCTAACAGTAATTCAAATCACATTTAATTTGTCTAAATAAGTTGAGTAATTCGATTTAAGTTTAAGATATCCTTTTACGATTTAATTTACTATAAAACCACATTTCTTGAGTCATAAAAATGTAATTAAGTATGTATCAAGAAATAATAATGAAGCCAAAGCCTAACCAAAATATAAAAACCTTCATTGATAAGTGGATTATTGTTACTTTAATATAAGTTGACTTTAATTCTATAAAATATAAATCGTATCCGATTCATTGATTAAATACACTTATTAGTAACATTTTGAGAACTTTTCGTCGAATTATAAATAACTCATTGATTATTAAAAATTCGTTACCTTTTATCGTAACAATGCTAACTCAATTTTTTCTTTTTAAAAACGCTGAAGAGGTTTATATAAATAAATGAGTTTAATTTTATAAGAAAAATTGTCTAGTCGCACAAAAGTAGAGTGTTAAAAAAGAGAGTGCACTAGAAATTATTAAGTAAAACACATTTAATCTCGAAAGTAATTTCTTTTGATATTTTCAAGACAGTCAACGACGAATAACATAATTCTGGAAAGACAAGACAAGCAACTTGTTTTTGCTATTTTCTTCGAATACTTTATATTTTGCTCGCTAAACAACAAGATTTAATCCAGATGTTACGAAGAAAGTTCAAAGAATATTATGTAGAGAAGTAATGAATGTATTCATTGAATAAGGTTTTTCTATTTTTGTAAAATATTCATATAAAACTTAAAGTATAAATTAACATATACGCTACCTTAGCATCCAGCAAAGAAAACGCTGTAAAGTAGAAGTTAGTTTAAAGTTTATTTCTAATAATTTTGTTTAATTTTGCTCTTCCTTTCTTTGATACATATATATAACTACGCTACGAACAGGCCCAGTTACAAGAAATTAATTCTATCCAAACTTATTTTATAGGTATTGCTATGTATATATATATATATATATAA
>DVQP01002372.1:0-12741 GCA_018231745.1 Danaus eresimus
TTTATATTGGCATGATACCAAGTGATTCAAAGTGGTTTTTTTTAAATGACTAAAATGATTTAGAATGACTAAAACGATGTTAAATCAACTATCACAGGACGTTATCGGGAGTTTACAGATACGTTATATTATGTCTCGGAATCCATGTGTCATGAAAATGTAAAATCCCTATTATACTTGGCAATTATCGAATTTCCATATTTTAAAGGGGAATTTTCTTATTTTAACGCACAGTCAACATCAGAACCAATGAAAAATTCGCAACCTTAACGTAGGACTGATCATATTTATACAAATCATTTATTTATATATTTTTTTCTTTTTATCTACTTTTATGTTAGAAATAACTTTCCAAATAGTTCTGACACTCGGTCGATCCGTTAAGAGTGTACGTGTTTTTATTTCTCCTAAATTGTTTTATCGTTTGCGATACGAAATAATACTGTTAAATGAGAAAGAAAAAATAACTTATACGTTTAATAAAGTACAGCATGGTCAACGAGAAATATGATGTTAAGGTCATCCTTAACATCATGTTGTCATCAGTAAAATGTCAATAATAATATATTTATTTTTTTATTTTAATTATTGCAATGTTTAAGATATTTTATATACACATTGGAAAATGCTCCAACGAACTTGGCACCATACAAGCTATTTTTAATTAAGTGTTATTTATCTATTTAATATATTAATAAATACCAAAGATTTGGAAAGATGAAACTATGCATATTTATTATAAGTACGAGTATATACTAAATAGAACACAAAAACTGTACAGTTTTTTTGTGTTCTTTTACTAACTACAAAATAGGTTTATTTTTAGGCAAATATCTCAATGTGCTCTATATTAGTATGAATAACATTTTAGTTGTATACTTAATTTATTGCATATTTTACTATCGTCTTTAATCTTAGATCTATATATTTTTCTATAATATCAGATTTCTTTACAATATAAGTGTGATTCTTCATGTAACTTAAAGATATAATCTGAAAATGTACACATTACAAAATCGGTATAAGACAAAGGCATGTACTAGCATCTGTAAACACTCTCTAACCGATAATAGCCTTTTCAAAGCCAAGTATTTGTTTTTCGCTTCCATTCTCTATTAGCTTACCCTAAGAATGTATAAAATGGACGCCTTTAATATCCTCCAACCAACATTTATGCAAGCATTGTTTAAATAAACATAGTTTGTTAATGTAATACGTTCTTCCTTTTAATTAAAATTGTTCAACTATCGAATCCCAATCTGATATAAGTGTTATGTTGATTAATAATTTTGTAATTATCTGCAACATATTCATTAATGTTATCAGCAGAAATATTTCTTGTTACTAATTAAATATGATTTTGAAATGCTTAATCATAAGATGCTGTTTCCTTACATTATAAAAATGCCTATTTTGCAATGACGAAAATATCAACTACATTTTAAACTTTTTTGTTTGTCAATTGAATAATTTCTACAGACCATCCTTAACAGAAGACGGTGGAGATGATATTATGTGATTCACATATCAACTGTAGCAAGTGAATCACACAATGCCCCTAGTTTTATTGTGTAGGAATGATTTTGCATCCAGTGCTCATCCTATCCAATAGAGTTAGATAAAAGCTAAGGGTTAGCGTCATGAGTAATGATTAAATGCAAAGATCAGGATGGTATTCGATTCCACTACTAAGATGAGCCTCGTCGTTCTGAAGCGATAGGTCTTGTCACTCTTAAAGATTCCAATAGAAAATCCACGTAAGAACTTTGTGATGTTTTACGTTTCTTAACGGTAGTCTTGCATTATTAAAAAAAGCTGTTAACTCTATAATATGATCAGTCAGACATAACTCCAAGGACCTGGTCTTAGTTCCCCCAGCTCAGGGTCTGACCGTAGTTATGCTAAATTATTGCTCACCCACTTAACCTATAGTGGCGTAAATACTAAGCATGTGTAAGAAAACATTTAAGTTTTGTCTGATATTATCTTCATAACAGTAATATTTCGATTGAGATCTAGTAGCTTAAGAAAAACATATTGTCGCTTGCGATTACTTAAATTAATGCGATGCTGTCTTTTGCTATCAAGTAGAGCGTTATAGTTCACTTGATAAGATTTGTTTCTGTCAGAATTTAAATTCTCGTTTCTGTATTTAAAATGAAACTATATGTATATATATATTTGGTAACTGTGTTTACTAATGATTGGTTTACTAATAAGTTCAATGATTTATTTTTGTTTGTTTCAAGTTTCTTTAATTATAAATTAGGGTAACTGCGCTAGAGCTTTTGAATTGATTGTAGATAACGTACAAATATTTTCCTACTAATATTTTAACTACAGTCTAAAGCATTTGGTTAAGCTCAAAGCTCATAAATATAGTAGTTAATTGTGATAAAATTTGATGCTACCATTATACGTGCAGCTAATACTTCATCTATTTGCAGATCATACAATTTCCGTGATCAGAAATGTTAAATATTTTCTGATAATTAATATGAAGAAAAAATCAACGAAAAGAATTGAATGATAGGAGTATTATCGTTATTATATGTACATATACATATTTATCGAGGAAGCAAATAATTCGTTTCTTTATGTTTAATATGTGTGAAAGTTAAAATAATTTCTATTACGATACATATAAAACTTGCAAGTCCTATAACATTTCTTATATTTAAGATGATAGAAATATTATATAATAAGGTGGAGTCAGTCATTGTGAATTGTAAGTGATGGGCTTCAGACATTTTCCCCCTTCCTGCTATCGTGACCCTCATCTATCAAGGAATTAGTTTCGGTTAACTCGCCCTGAAAACTGACGGTTCCTTTGTTGCTTTTACAATTGCTTTTTATGTTATACCGAGTCACTCCTATTAAATAGCTATATATAACACTTATTATGTTTAAGCTTTAAAAATTTGATATTTATAATAGATGTTGCGGTAATTATTATTATTATTATTTTATAGGTCGATATAGTTTAAATATTAACAAAATACTGCGCCGCAGTTTTCTAATACCCTTCTAATTCCTAATTTTAACAGACATTTACTTTTTTTACATGTGATAATGCATTACGATTTTGTTATTTAGTATCAAAGTCTTTATTTGTCAAGTCCAAAATACCTTATTTTATGAATGTAACATTAATGCTTTTTATTTAGGAAAACACGCATAATATAACGTATTTTGTAATTTTTTCTGTTTTAATGTTTCTTACATTTCTGTTTGAGCGCAGGACTAAATTGTGCATGGAAACTTATTGGAGACTGTAAGTATGGACATCTGAAAAAAAACTATTCAGATAAGTATAAATTCTTTTAAACTGAAAAGGAGATATGGTCAATCAACCCCTTCATCAAATCAGGTTAAAACATCTTGGTATATTGATGTTAGTAAAGTATTTTTTTTAATATAGACATAGTTTGTCTGAAATGTGTACGTCATTATGTTTTATAATTATATACCATACTGTTAGTGGATATACATGAAAACTGAAATTGTGTTTGATCTTCTTTAAATACTCGATGTTAATAAGGATACATATGATGGCCATAACATTATAAAACACATTATTAAACATGGAGTGGACAATTAACGCTGGAGAATGAGATCGGATTAATTAAATTATTTCATGTCTTTATACCAATCAGTAAAAAAGTAAAATAAATAGTCACCAGATTAATACCACGGTATTGAGCAAATTAAAAAAAGGTTGAGATTAATTACTACAAAACTAAATAAAAACAGAAATAAAAAATTTAAGAGATTAAATTAAGAATTTGAATCATATTCTCAATGTTTTTGCTATAAATAAAAATAGTTTGATACACGTATTTTAAAAACTTATAAAAACTTAGTCAGGAAATACACGAAGAATGTATGTTCTATTTTGTAGTGAATGCTGTAAACCTGAGCAACACAACTAACAATAAATTATTTTCTAACTCTATTCATTTATAATTAGTCAGTTGAATTATATTTCCTATATTTATCTGTGGCAAAGTCTGAGAGTCTAGTTACGTGCACGTCATATTTATGTCAATTAGCAAAAAGTAAAGAATATTTTATTGTAATTTAGGTTGCAAGAGAAGCAGAATTGAAAATATTACTTTTTTCTATAGATTATTTCAGTCAGGGATATAAAAACTACAAGAGATAGAAGTAAAGAAGTGAGTAAAATCTAGTTGTCTATTCTCTAATCCTATGGACGCTCGTTAACAGTTTATCTAATAGATATAATTCCCTGTTATTATGCAGCAGGGAAATACTTACTTGGCAATTTAATTATTTTATGTAGTACTTATATTCTATGAAACTAGAACGGAAGCGTTTAATGAATATAAGTTGAAGTTGCTAGATGATATATTGAAATTAAACATAATGTGAATAATATTTAAAATATAAACTTTGCTAAATTTAAATTAAAATTGACATTATCATAATTATTTACTAGTACAAATGTATATTAGGATATAAAAATAAACTCTTTCTTGTGAATCTTAACTTTGTTTTTATATTGGTAGATTATTAAAGTTCTAATTTTAAAAGATCTTTTTAGAGGCAGTTTATATTTTATTTTTTTGTACAGCTTACAATTTATCTTACAGTTTTTATACATTACGGTAAAAATATTCAAAGCAAAATATTACAATTACCAAATAATAAATTTGTGAAATTATTAAATCGAGCAAGTTGATTTGTTATAGTCAATAGAGCTTAATTATCATTTCTAACGTTTTTATATTTTAACTTTATATATCTTTTGTTATGGTAAAAATACTTCGATTTAAAATGTGTTTATTTCTGTTACTTTGGTAGCCATTGTGCTACAGATTTTCCTATTATAGCGCGCAAGTAGTAAGAGTTTTAGACAGGTTTTATTGCAGTAGACGCCAGCGAACAATGCAACTGGCAGCGTTCTGAAATTGACAAAAATTGGTTTTATCTTTTGTCGATTTTTATTAATATATTATAGGATACTCAATTTACTTTTTGAAAAACCTAAATAATTTGAAAATGGAATAGAGATTATAAAATTTAATCTCGATTTTAATTATATTCTATAGAATCAACTACGAAAAAACTTTGTCATTAACAAATTAATTAAATCATTGTAGCCAAAAAGTGTTTCCTAAAATCCATTTACAATGAAAGTGGCTTTGCGGCAAACTATAATGAAGATGCAGAAAATATTATCGTTGTAATATCGTTTGAAATAATCCTAACAAATAAATATTTCAGGAACAAGAACTAACACAGAAAAAAAAAATGAATAATTATCAGAATAATTATAATAGTATTTTATGTTGATCACATACATAGTTAAATGCAAAAAAATAAAAACTGAAAACCACTCATATGGGTGTTATTGTTGTTAATGACAACATATTTTGCAAATAACTAGAATCGTACTGATCTAATACAAATGGGACCCTTAGTTTTGTCTTATACAAAAGGAAATTGATTATAAGATACATATTTACCTATAAGGTCAACATGAAATTAAAGATTTTTTTTCTCATCAAATCCAGAAACTATAATAGAAAATTATGCATCACTAAGTCTTACAAGTTCATACTTGTAGAAGAATAAAATAGAAAGAGAAAGACTAGGCAAAGAAATTCTTAGGAATATCTGAGAATCCTTGAAAAAATTCTAACATACTCAATGGCCTAAAATATATGTCTGGAAATCGATTATAGTATTATATCAAGACCAAGATTTTACAACAAATCAATAGTTTCTTTGTATAAAACATGTTACAGAAAGACAATTTATGTTGTAAATGTCGGTAATTAGTAACAATATGATGTAGTCAAAAGTGTTGAAAAAAATTATCGGTTTTTCAACTAGGTTTTTCGGATATTGCGTTTTTTTTTTCTACTAACTGACGTAGACGTAAAATTTTAAGGCTTCTTATAAAAGAAATGAAATGGTTAAAAACATTGACATTAAACATTTATTTTATGTACTCAATGGCCAAAAATTTTAACCACCTAAGAGCCGGTCAATATAATTAAAAACGATCAAAGTAAACGTTGTATCTACATTCACATGTCTGACGTAGAATCTGTAAATAAAAATGAATACTCATTATTATATTCCGATTTCTTTAAAAAAAAATTATAATCAGCCAGTGTGGATTTTTTAATAAACACAAAGAAATAAAACGATTTAGCAAAATTAATATTTCACAATAGCACCATCAATAATCCCTACGAGCGTGGAGCCAAAATATATATTGAAAGCTATAAATAATCTCATTTTATAGTAATATTACATTTATTATTATATTTATCTTTTATAATGTAAAATTAGATTTTTTTTCGATGGGGTAATCACTGTAACAATTAAACCGTGGCTATTTTGGAAATAAGATTACTTTTAATTTTTTTCTTTTATAAAGTAAAACAATTTATATAGTAGGGTAGATATTTCGTAGATTAACGTTTACAAGTGTGTACATTCAGTCAGAGTAAATGGTTTAGGTAAATGAACGAATAGAATCGGTATTTTCCGGTAATTGCAGCTGTCGCGTGGACAAATGTACCGTCCAGCGTTTGTCTGATAGTCACTCTAACTACTACCATTACCCTCTCATGTAATCTTGAAACTACCTTTAAAATCGATCACACAAAATAATTAATTCGATGGAACGCATACATCTAAGAGTTTATGAATAGCAAATTTATCACATAATTTAAATAGTAGTTGTATAAAAAGATAATGTTATTTAAGGAAGTTAAACGTCTCTGAACAGATACGTATCTAAATAAAAAAAAAATCTTATTTTACAAACTGTACTGCCTTTAGTCATATTTTATAATTTTTAATATTGATGAGAGACAAGTCTAAAAATTGTTTAACATTGATTGTCTGACTTTTAACTTACCATATTCTCATTTAAAACATAAAATGACTGAAATATGTATTTACTGTAGATTATTTATGAGCTTCCTACTTCTAGGCATCTCATATATGACCGATTTCTACGAAATTCCAAAAATCGTATTGTATATTCATATATCATTATTTTCTACGTGACGTTTTCACTGTTATTTTAAGCAGATTTTTTCTGTATGTAAAGATATAGATATTTATTGCCCAGGGCCTTACTATAAAATAAAATAATGAAATTGAGACATAAAAGGTCTTGTTCATTTGGGTGTTGCCTGTTTACCTTACCTTAAAGTTTGTTTGCAACTTGAAAGTAACTACGAACCCCGTCACATACATTACTGAAATTGTCGTGTTTGTTTTTCGGATTAATAAATTACTCTTTTCATATATAGACATAAAACAGACTAAAACAATGTCGTTCAGTTTAATAGGATTAATGGAAAATAACGATTTTGTAAACAGTCACATTATTTTGCTCGAAAAGCAACAAAATTGTTATTTAGGTATAATGACGTCAGATGAAACGAGGATTATATAATATTATTGATATTCGCTTAGTGACTTTGGAGACTATTAAGCTTTTAGTCTCAGCTGTTGTTATTTACAATTGTAAATATTTGTAAGGGACATTACTATTAGTCGTTTTTTGTTTTCAAATAGTCAATAAAAAAAATTTATTTGCTTTTTTTATTATAATCATAAGCATCAGTGGTTGATAAAATAAGATTTACGGTCAAAAGTAGAGCAGTTTAGTTGAATGTTGTTATTTCTTTCAATAATTTTGTTAATTTTATAGAATACACATATAATCCGCTTTTAAGATCCACCCGACGTGTATAAATATTTTATGGTTATCCGTTTTAGGACTAAAATATAATTGAGTCACATATACAACATTTTATAGACATTATAATTACTATAAATAGTAATAATATTTTTTTTTCATAGGAGCAACAAGATTCTACAGGATTTTGCGAATATTATTCGGAATGGAAATAAGTAAGCGCCTTTAATGAAATCTAGTTATATCATATTACTTTATATTGTTTCCACCATTTGGTGAAATGAAATAAGCACATTTGTTTTCGCCTCCTCAAACATGAACAGGCAGGTGTATAGCAATTTTAACAGTGCAGTTGCCAATTCATACCTTTTAATATTTACTGATAAATGACTTCGGTTTGACATGAAATATTTTAATTTTAAAGATAACTTACATTTCAAATTATGCTTAGGAATACTTTTGCTGGCAAAAAAATATGTTGGTAAGATTATAAAATCTTATAAGTAAAAGTTAAATTTAAAATAAACTACGTAGAACAACTTCAGTTGGGATAGGGACTTCAGTTGGCATAGAGCCAAAGCTTTTCTGTACAGTTGTGGTGGTAATAATACTGAAAGTTCAATATTTTATCAAATTAAATAGTTTTCTGTTAATATAAAAAAATACACTATACAAAAACATTTGAAATAAAGAAACACCTCAGTTTGTATCCTATGATTTTGCAATTGAGTACAAAAAATCTTAACAAGCATGTGGATTTTAATAAATTATAATAATATACACAAATTCATTCTTGTATTGTAACCAATTATTCAACCATGCTATATACTTTTTCTGTCTTTAAATTTATGGATTGTCAGTAAGATTACTTCACTAATGGGAAAGTTTTGTTCAACGAAAAGTAGTCCTCATTACAGTCACGATTGTTTCTATGCCAAAACAAATACAACATATTCTACTTAATACATTTTTGGTTATAATTTTATTAGCCGCATACAGAAAGATATTTTTAATTTTATTATCATATATTGCTCTTTAATAGAAGTTGTGAATATTTCGATATTTTTATGAGTGGGAAATATATCAAAGATATATATGCGACATCAAATCCACTTATTAATTGATATAAGCCATAGTGATGACTAAACACCCAGTTAAACAACTTTTGAAAGAAGCCAACGCAATTGAAAAGCGTTCCTTGTTAAGTGGTGGTATGTGTATTTTGCGCATTTCTATTGCAAGGCTTCAATGGCCGTCGAGAGCTAAATGTTAGGAAAATAAAAAAAATATATTTAATTTATATATACTTTTCTTATGACCTACTTTTCTATTTATGATAATATTTATTTAAATTGCCGTTAAACATGACTCGTCGGCAATCTTAAAAGTTGTACTGTGTATAAAATTTTTGAATGATAAAATATTTACATATTTTTATGAGACATTCTAATAGTTTACACAAATTTATTAATAGTACTTGAAACATAAGAAAGGACCAAACAAGGCCCCAGGCCAAACCAAAATACACTATGTATATAATTTTAAAAAGTATAAAAACAAAAAAACTTAAAAAAATATATTTAATTTAATATATAGGCGTGGGTTAGTTTTTTTTTTAAAAAGGAAAATCATCAACTTACCACTGTTTGGGGTGGGGTAACAGGGTAGACTCCTACTGACTTATAGCCCCCGTACTTTCTCCTGCTGCAAGCCAGGCCGAAGTAAATCATTGCGCTTGCATCTGCAACCCGGCTTGATATCGGCCTTAGGGCCCTATCTGTGGTTGTTTGATGGCTCTTTGGGGTACGTGGAGTACGCTACGCGCCGTACGCTCGGGTTTAGTTCCAATCGGGTGTCGAGCTACCCTTGCTCGCCGTTCGCAGACCCTGGCTTACGGCGGCGGAGGTGTAAGGAAGATCTTTTCTTCACGCGCTTCGCATCATTCTTGATTCAGAAGAATGCATGCACGCATGCATAAGGAAGGGACGGCTTCCCAGTGCCTCTCGCTACGCTAAATGGCTAAATTAAGGCCGGGCGTATGAAGTCCTTGCCGCCGATGACTACCCTTAGAAAACGGCGGTGATCAGCCAGAGCTGGGCATTCCGCTACGGTATGCTCCACCATGTCCTCTGGTATTCCGTCGCAATATTGACACCCGGGCGTTTCCTTTCTCTGAATCCGAAACAGGTATCTCTTGAAACTTCCGGGTCCGGTAAGCACCTACGTCAGGCGGAAAGGGAAAGGGGAAGGAGAGCACGCCTTGGCCTCTCTCCAGCCATTTCTAAAAGAGGGGTCTCACCGCTGCGATGGTAGCGAGCTTGGTCCTCGGTTGAGGCAGGGTGTGGTTGCGTCTGCGTGTACATTCTTGTGCTTTGCACATCTTTAGAAATGTAGGAAATAATTCTTACAACAACAACTCGTTTTCTCTTTACCATATAAGGTTTAAAGCATTAACGAACATCATTTTTGTTTTATAAACCCATGTTGCTCCGGAGGTTGATTTTTGTAGAAAATAGGAGGAATGTGAATTGCATATTTTGATAGACCTGTAATAATAAGTTCTATTTCTAATGCACTTTTATGTTTGTTTACAATAAACATTTCCTTTAATTTTATTGTTATAAAATAGTCAAATTTAGTGATGTATATAAAAAAATACAGAGGCTCAGCAACAGAAGCAGCGCAATTGTATAAAAGACTGGTTTATATGATGATGATATCTTTCCTCCCTTCTTAGTCTGTTTTATTCGGTTTATAACATTTTGAAAAACGTCTTTTGTTAAATCTATTTTATAAAAGACTACAGTGTTTTGGAAAATGCAGTTTGGAATACTTAGGGATAAGATTGTTTTACGCAGTATTTTTTATATATCAAAAGTGGCAACGAAAAGACGGCCTACTTGATGGAGGTAGTACTGTTGCCAATGAACACCTGCAATATGCTGAAATTGCGAATGTGTTCCACCCCTTGATTGTGAGAGAAGAAGAGGAAACGGGAAGGGAAAAAGCAACCGACTCTCTCATTCGTCGGACGAAACAGACCCATTAAAGACTACTTTACGCCGATCTTCTGTGAGATGGTATACTTCCCTTGTCGTGCCAGCCCATGTTTGAGCTATAGTGACTTGACCACAGATAGGCTCTACCACCTTTAAAACTAAAAGAAATTCTTAAACCTAAGCAGATTTCCTTTCGTTCACTATTATAACATTCGAGTATACTCGTATACACTAAGTTTCTTGATTTCCGTCTTAATTAAGTAAAAAACCATAATCTTTGATATCTAACGATTTCCATTTCCCATGGGTAATAAATAAAAATTTTAAGATATTTAATAGCATAGAATCAGTTCTTTTTTGTTACTCTAATGGACATAGCAAATAGATTTTTTTCTGGTAGCGGGCAAAACTATAAGCATACTTTTACTATTTATGTACAAAAATGTCAAGAAGTTAAATCTGTTACTGAGATTTTTTTAATATTTGCTGTCATAACAATATTTTTAACTTTATGAAAATGAAGGGAAAAATAAGAAATCCATCGCAAATATACGAGTAGGTAAAGAAAACAATGACAACATTACACTCTCTAATTTCATGTAATATCCAGGTAGTGTTGCTTTTTCTTTGTGTATTGTAACTTTCAATTCATGTTTTTATCTATTCTATTTGTTTTAAAAATGACGAAATTTATATTACATTTGTAAAAAGCTACATACAAATATTTAATTATTCTATGTTTCACTACATCGACTTCGACTGGTCAAGCCACATAAATGTGTCCCCTTTTACACTATATACACTATCGATAATTGATTCTAATAATAATGTAAGTTATCCTACATACAATGCAACAATTTTATTCATAGAAACTTTCTTGAAATGGATATCCATATGTAATAAACAATCATTATACTATTAATTTCAAAGAGTAGCCATATCACTTTAATATAAATGTTACAAAATTCTTTTATACTTAAAACATTTAGCAGATCCAAAGTTATGATGAAAAATGGGTTGGGATCAAAACATACCTCAACCTGAGACTTCATTTAAAATATTTAAGATGACTAGTAAAATTATGTAACTATATAAGGTTTTTAACCGAATTATTATCTAGATATGTGTATTGAGTCGCGACATTGTGGTGACGTGTACCTATATAACGTTGGCACGACATGTTTGCGGTAAGCTCCGACCGCAGACCTGGTACATGAATATATTGATGTATTTTACAGCTTACCGCTTTTGCTTTTTAGTCAGTGCATGAATATTTTACTTTCTTACTAATGGAGTGCTAAATGAACCGTTATACTAGCCTGTATTTTATAGTGCTAATCATCAACTTATAGACTACGAATTTTGTAGTTTTATGTATAACTGATGTTCACAGTATTTTTTTCTAAAAGATGATTGTTCCCAAACGTGATGTACACAAAATATGTGATGATTTTTCTTTATATATATTAAACATTCTAATTAATTAAAATAGAATAGAAGAAATGTCTGAAAAGAGTCTAATATAAAATAAAATGTATTTCACATATATGAAATTAAACATTTGCCTTCCTTTCATTCATATCGAAATTATAATATTCTTTTAAACTGTGATTTTCTCCGCTTGATAATAACTTTCTTAGTGTAAAACTATCCACCGTCATAACAGACTAATCTGGATTTCTAGCTCAAATCTTGTTTATGATTATCCTATAAATTGTAAACATATATGTAACAATAAATAAAATATACGCTAAGTTATAGTTTTAGAAAGTTAAACAAGATATTTCATACTAGTTATTCCTTTATACTTACTTCCAGAAATCAAAAGAATGAAACCTGCTGCATGTTGACTATACGAAGATCGCTATTTCATAATATTTAATAATATTAATAAAAATAACTTTAATTCTCAATACTATTTTTGTGATTGAGTAGTGTTAATGTTAATTTTATTATTTTGAACGGGGTCAGAAAGAGGTAAGAAAGACATTAACATAAATTGAATTTAGTTTGTGTATGTCGATTGTGCGTATTTAATATATATATATATAA
>DVQP01002373.1:0-12740 GCA_018231745.1 Danaus eresimus
ATATATATATTTATATGTTAACCAAAAGCTAACTTAAAGCATGTTATTATCGCGTGTACTGTAGCTGCTTTTTTTGTTACGATAATTCATTTGACTTGCTCCTTTGATGTCGAGGGATCTTTTTGTTTATTTTACGGTTTAATGTATACGGAACCTTCGACACCAAGCATTTTATTTTGAATCGGTATAAAAATACTTTTGTATATTGGTGAAATGCACTTGCGATCACTGGCACCAAATTTGATATATGAAACGAGCAAGTTGTAGACTTGTGTTGTCTTTCAGTCACACTGACATCACGACGATTGTTATTGAATTCGTTGATGGTGTAATAAATAGCTTTGATAAAATAAGCAGCCTCATGAAGCTTTTAGAATTGAAAAGTAAAGCCGATAGGGTTAAAAAATAGCATTTGTTACTACTGGGATTGATCAGTTACTACTGGGATTGATCAGTTACTACTGGGATTGATCAGTTACATCACACGTATAACCCAGATTTGATCACATCCGCTTACTAATTAAGGCTGTGTGGGTGTTGAGCTCATGTGGTTATTTTGTTTCTAGGAATACTCTGTCCAATTGACGTTCAGAGAACAATGGTTAGATGAGAGATTGAAATTTAACAATTTAGGCGGTAAGTAAACAACGCTTCTATTAATCGAGAATATTAAACAACCTTTTTCAATTTTTAATTCCATTTAAACCTTGGTTAGTGCGTTTTATGTTAACTGAGCACGTTACCACATGTTTTTATTCAACTACGTACGGACAGTTACGAGTTTTTACTTTATTAATCTACGTCGATAGAATGACAAATAACAGAGAGATTTAGTTTTGTCGTTATTCCTATTTGAGAATATCTGTCGTAACTGGTCAAAAAGTAACAAATACGTTGATTGTTTTGAAAAATGAGTGTTCTTCCGTTTAAAATGCTAGATGTACCTAAGATGTTATAATTTAGTCTCAATTTTGTCCTTTAGACCGTCTCAAGTACCTGACCCTCACGGAAGCCAACAGGGTATGGATGCCGGATCTGTTCTTCTCCAATGAGAAAGAGGGACACTTCCACAACATCATTATGCCGAACGTGTACATCAGGATCTTCCCCAACGGGAACGTCCTGTACAGCATCCGAATCTCTCTCACCTTGTCATGTCCGATGAACCTTAAGCTATATCCATTGGACAAGCAGACGTGTTCTCTGAGGATGGCCAGTTGTGAGTGTTGATAGAACATTGAAAAAAGAACTTAATTTTTCAAAGCATTTCAATCTGCTAATCGAATATTTTTATCCAAATGATGAATGCCTATTATTGATTATCCATTACAGATAGCTATGAATCAAACACAAACTATTAACCCACACGTTTACGACCTTCGGTTAATATAAATATGGTGTAGCAATAATTCATTAATTCTTTAAATAAACTTTTAATGTTAAAGATATAATATTTTTACTCGCACCATGTAAACAGACGCCGCCCCCAGTCGGGCAAGAGTGCTAACGTATTTTAAACATACATTGAAAACAAATATGTTTTAATCTACAGAAATGTTAGGTGTTATCTTAAAATCTTTAGCAATTTCCCGATCTATTAATATCTTTGTTGGAATCCGAATCCAAAGGCCACTTAGCAATATTTCTTAATACGTGCATTGCGTACATCAAATGTCCTTAGACGGCTGGACAACTGACGACCTGGTGTTCCTGTGGAAGGAAGGTGATCCAGTGCAGGTGGTCAAGAACCTGCACCTCCCACGGTTCACTCTGGAGAAGTTCCTCACAGATTACTGCAACAGCAAGACTAATACCGGTACGATTCCAATACAATCTCAGTTTGGTCTGGGTAATTTTTAGTACAAATCTCGCCATCCGTGCCGTACTAATTAATGACGTCTTTAGTTTTTTTAATGTTTAGTTCTGAACCATTTTAATTACGTAATCGAAAAATTTAAGTATCAACTTGTATATAAAAACTATACATCCTGGCTTCAGCCATTATGTAGGACGTTACTGGAAGTGACGCTGATCATTGGATATCAAGTTTGGCACTGCACCTCGGAAATAATTCCAATTACACTTTCAACTATTCGCAATGTACCTATGTGCTAAGAGGTTTCGTCTCTTGGGTGTGGATCCAAGTCGGACAAACAAAAGTTAAGATGTCACACAACACAAATTTCCAGCTATACGACCATTGTCTGGTATAAAATTAAAAATGGTGGATGTACAAAATAAAGCGTTGGAGCTATTATGATTTTTAATTTTCCGAGCAAGCTTCCAAATTTCATAACGAAGTACGACCTAGTTTTGGAGAGCTACACTAGAACAGTTACCAAACGGTTGAACGATCTGCGTACAAAAATACGCTAAGACCGAAATAATTACGCGCTCTCAACTGACATTCAATGTGACTGACGGTGAATGGGACGCATGACAGGCGCATTGTTCTTTGCGTGAAAATGGAACAATTGCGGCTCTATTACGACCTGTATATGAGCTGGGGCTGACAGCGATCAGATATTACGTGGAATTAGATCAGATGGCAAACTATTTTGCTACTTCTAGAACTTTCTGCGCGAGTATTTAATAGGAAAAGAAAAACATTGTCTTATTCCACTTGAATCCACTTTGTAAAGTTTTATCTTATTTCTTGCGAAAACGTCGTTCGTCATCCCAAACTTCATCTGTTTTAGGTGAATACAGTTGTTTGAAGGTGGACCTGCTGTTCAAGAGAGAGTTTAGTTACTACCTCATCCAGATCTACATTCCCTGCTGCATGCTGGTCATAGTGTCGTGGGTGTCATTCTGGTTAGACCAAGGAGCTGTTCCCGCACGAGTGTCCCTTGGTAAGAATTACGCGCTTATTGTTTTACTTTAAAAACCTTTTAATGATTGCTTTGACTAAAATTTAAAATAAAAATCTACCAATATAAGACCACTGCTAAATATCAAAGTTAATAATTGTTTGAAATCTTAATTTACAACTATTTTTCACTTTCAGTTACATTGAATATCATTTAAATTCTTGCTTGGTCATTTTATACTGCTTGCGCTAATATATTTACAAGTTAATAAGCTCATAACGCATACAATATAGATTGTTATAACAAATCCCACCACCAGGAGTGACGACCCTGCTGACGATGGCCACTCAGTCGTCCGGGATCAACGCGTCCCTACCCCCCGTCTCGTACACGAAGGCCATCGATGTATGGACGGGGGTGTGTCTGACCTTCGTGTTCGGGGCGCTGTTGGAGTTCGCCCTGGTCAACTATGCGTCCCGCTCCGACATGCACAGGGAGAACATGAAGAAAACGAGACGGGAGATGGAAGCGGCCGCCAGCATGGACGCCGCCTCGGACCTCCTCGACACAGACAGTAACACGACCTTCGCTATGGTGAGTGAGATCCGGGACAGAGGCTGTGACTTCCTATAAGTTAATTTGGAACTAGCGTAGATTATAGCGGGCATGGTAAGAATGTTTAGGATCATTGATTTGATTTGATTGGAATTTTATTTTATTTAGTAGATGTTCTGTAGGTCGTAAACGATTTTTGATTATATTATTTTGTGACTTGCGGTGCCAACGAACACGTTAAGTATGAATTTAACATAATCCAAGGGAACTCACGCTACATACATGAATGTCAACCTGTGAGATAATCACATCACACGAGACACCGAGCTGTGGAGTCTGTTTGCTAGCACCAGATAAATAGATCCAAAAACATCTCCACAAAAACAACAGACACGTCCATGACTCACGGGTGCGGTCACGTTAGTGTAGTAGTCCAAGTCCTAAGTCCGTCGCCCCTGACGTGCCTACAACTGTCAGAAGCCGCTGATGCGCGGCGCCGGCGACAAGATGCGGCAGTGCGAGATCCACATCAAGAGCAAGCCCAAGAACTGCTGTCGGCTCTGGATGTCCAAGTTCCCGACCCGCTCCAAGCGCATCGACGTCATATCACGCATCACCTTCCCGCTGGTGTTCGCGCTCTTCAACCTCGCCTACTGGTGGGTAGATCATATGTAAACTGATTTTTATTGGAATTTAAGTCTTTGTCAGACCTGGTTTCCAGTTTTATAACTTTTCTTTAGTAAGAGTGAAGAGTGAAAATTAATAACAGTCAATTCATTCCTTTATAAATGAGTATAATAGCTGTGATCGAAAACTAATTAATACTTAAGAAGTTAATATTAATATCTGTCCCTGGTATCGGACAGTTCTCTCGCTGCGAGCTATACGTGTTCCTTGGGCTTGCTGCAGGTCCACGTACTTGTTCCGTGACGAGGACGAAGAGAAGTGATTCTCCGGGTGGAGCGCGAGCTGGGCGGACACGGTGCTCCTGGTGGCGGCGGTGCTGGCGCCGTACGTGTTGTTCGCGCTGGTGTACCTGTGGTGCCTCCTGCCCCGGCCCGCGCCGCGCCGCCACCGCCGCCTCTGACGACCGCCCGCCGCGACCACCCGCGTCTGACTGGCCCTGCCGCTGGCCGTGCTCGCTTATATAGCCTACGAGAGTCAGCGCCCCGATTGTCCGAACGGTTCCTTTTGAACCCCCGCTGGTCACACGCCCGCTTTTCGGAATCCTTAAACTATGCATCCGATGACTCCACCCCTTGTTATTATTTCCCTCCCCGATTGGTTGACGAAGGTCCGTCTTTCGTTTTGTCCTGTGACTCCGTTCGAAGACTTTCTCATTACAGCTGACCTGATGTAGTGCGCCATCGCAGCTTAGACATAGACTATAGTTAGCTTCACGAGACACAGACTGCACCTCACGATACTGCTAGCCGGTGAAAGTGTCACGATTTGGACTTCATTACAGAACCGGGACAGTGCCATGCACGGAGCGTCGCGGCGATAATCATTGGATTCATTGTAAAAAAGAACATTCTGATATAAATAATGAAAATTTTGGATAATTTTACCCGGGCGACTGCCGACGGCGTCCGCTGTGTAGTACCAGTAGCAAATAATAGCACAATAGATTAAAACTGTCTGCGGCTCAGACGCGAAGTATTGCGATTACTGTCCGTACAAATGATGACTTGCTTTCATTTTTGTGTTTACTGAAACAAATTCGGTGCTCTAGTTAGTGGAATCTTATTATTATTACTACATTATTAATGAAGCTATATTAAAAATTGTTTTTTTTGTCGAACAACAAACGCCAGCTACCCGCAACTCTTCGCTGTCTCGCGTCAGTTCTCAGTAGCGTACAATATAATCTGTGGTAACTGTAAGGTTGTATGAATCACATAGACGTATATACCCATGATGTATTGATCCTAATGCCTTTTATAATAAGGATCGTTTTTGTGTACATACATGTTTACAATTAGTTAAGTCACAGTATTTGGACCTTATCTCTTAGAGAATAGAGTTCATGTTCCAACTTTTAGTGTTAGAACTAGGCAGTTGTATCTAGAGAGGGTGGTTACGTAATATTTAAATGAATTTATTACCCACTAAAAGTATTTATACGTAGTCTTAGACGGTATCTTTTTCAACACACGAAGCAATACGGATTTTTGGAAGGTTAATTGATGGAAATTCGATACATCCTTGAAAAAGGTACCGTAAAAAGTAGGTATCTGATGTATATAACAACCTACTCTACACCTGTGTCGCTCACTGTACAGCCAACTAGTGTAAGATTTACTAACAGGCTCACTGTCTCACTTATAAATGATCACAGCATGATTGTTTTAATTACAACTATGAGACATTCGTGTCATATGTAATACTTATAAGAATAGAAAGTTCTTAAAATATTGACGGCTGTTTGTAAGTTGATATCGTGATTTGACGGGTTCTACGCGGATAGTTTGGGAATCGCTTGTCTAGAGTCTTATCTAACATAAAATGCCTTCACTCGATGATTAAACACGAACATGTCCTTACTAATATGGGCCATGATAACATTCAGATATGAACGGTAAAAGTAAACTATTATCTAAACATGGAGACACAAGAAATTCCGAATTACTTTCTATCCATCCAATTACCGTTCTATTGTCTCTGTAATGGGCATGTACATCTCGTCCCTCGCTACACACAGTCACGGGAACCTTAAATAGTGTGATTTAAAGCCGAAACACACGCATGTCTCATTGATATAATCTAGATATATTTAGATATTAGAATGATCACACCAAACGAGGAGTTTCGTCTCCGTATTGGGGCGGAGCAGAATACAATCCCCAATCCCGTGTCGGGAGAGCAGGGTGTCGTAAGAGGCGACAGAACCCGACGGTGGTAGGGCTCGGGCCCGCCTGGTTGGACACCACCCTCTTGTATGAGTCCGTCGAGCTGCTCGACTTAACAAGAGACCAGGAGGAGTTTTCTACGCGGGCAGGGAAGCAACAGGCCGCAGCTATCTCCTCGTTCATTTCACGTAGTTACTTGGGTATCTACAGAGTGGGTACGGCTGGCGTTGTGGTTTTATTTGCAGTCGAGTTAGTTATGTTGTTTTCCTCCCGTTCAGGCATTTACTTTTGTTTCGCCATTGGAGTAGAGGCTATTGTTTGTGATTACCCTAAGTTGATTCAATTTTTATTTCCTTGTGTTGCGTACTTTAACCTGAGTTCCGTAAGTTTTGTGTTTATGGTGAGTCGTGATTTTGATTTGTTCGTTACATTTTCCTGAGTTCTCTTCACTTATATTGGCGCGCTGGGGCTCAGCGAACAGTGTCGGGAAATAGATGAGAAGATAGCCAAAGTTCTGTTCGGCAAAAGTTTTAAGATGGATGAACAAATTGTAAATACTAGTCATAGTTAAGTGTGTCGGCTGATTTATACATATAGAGTAAGTTAGCGGAACTTGGCACCACACGAACCGCCAAGTTATCGGGGATTGTTTAAGTCTTCGTAGTTGTCTGTGATCTTTCGCGTTCCGCTGTGGTTGGTGTTTCCGCTGTGTGTTTCTATTTTACGACCACAGGGTAGACAAGTGTGGTCGCAGAGTTCACGCACACATTTTATGCTAGCCGGAAGCGCTGTGCCGCCCCGGAAGGCACGAGGCTTGGCCGTCAGCGCTTCAGGACATCATAAGACCGCGGCCGCGCCAACCTTCCCCAGACTCGTCTACTTTGGGTTCATATTCCGTCTTCCGTCAGCGTCGACCCAAAGTTGACTCGGGTGCCGGCCGCTTCTATACTGTAAATAATTTTTGTGTGCTGTTTATGTCCTTTTATTTGAAGACGTTTTCCCTCGGGGCTCCTGTTGTCCGATCTTTGAACGGGAACCCGACGGAAAGCTGTCGAGATGTATGTGTAATCGTCATCTTAGGAGGCTTCGGCTCGATTCTGATGTAACACGGATCAAGGTCTTCGAGTCCCTCCTCGCTTGTTTTATTTCTTCTGTCCCCTTCTACTTCCATTCTTCGTTGTGTTACTTTGGGTTAGTTCCTGTACCGAGGACTTGAACATTCCCCGAGCCAGTCGTCGCACTTAAGTCGCTACTACACCAATAAAGAATAGCATCTTTGTTCTTTGTTGGCCCCAGTGATACTCTGCGTATCGTAAGCAACGTGTAATGTTTATTAAACGCTCGTAATATATTTCGGTACTTGTAACCGTAGTCCATCCTGGACTTAACGTAGACTGTGCCGTTTTACCGATCGCTAGTTAATCGTTTATAAAACAATCATGCTGTCATGTAGTCGGTACATACTTCAATGTAATATATCACTATCGCTGTGTTCGATATTATAATATATTAATATATGAAAACATTCAACAATTTAATGATATTTTTCGTTCGCCATCTCGCTCATTTTTCTCTTTCCGTCCCTTTTTTTCAGTGAAGCTAGTTTTTTATAAACACGAAATGAATTACTTCGAGTATTACTACATTAAGACTCAAATTAATTTGACAGCTCGGACGCTATTTTAATTTTGTAAAAAAAAATAACCGATTTTTTCGGAATTAGCCCGGCGTAGTGGACGAGATTTAGTGTCCTATAGAAATTCTTGGGCTGTGATTTATCAGATATTCACGTTTTGGCAACACTTTATACATCATTGGTAGATGTTGGGTCAATTATTGGGAGACGCGGTCATTTAATTTGTTTCGATACGGAATGATTCGGTGTTGCCAACATATAATTTTCTACTAAAACACACTCACTATATTAATTCTCACATATATTTAAAGGACAGTTGTAATAAGAAACGTCGGAAAGGGATTTTAATAAAATTATACCCATCTTATTAATTGTTTTTCTTTAAATACCTTCTCAACCTAGACACTAATATCAAAACATGAAATGAAAATTTAAAATGAATACCATTTGTATATTAAACAAGGAAAGACCGAAAAATAGACAAGTCAAACAGACAGTCAACAAAACTTTTCGCCGTTAGACGACAACAATATTCATTCAGTTATTACATGTTCTATTGAGATTTCATAAAAAATAGGAGATTTATCAATAATATTAAAGATGACAGCAATTGATGTACCTTATTATGCATTAAAAGGTTTCCAGCTTGAATTAGAGATTGGACGATACAGCTCGTCTAATTTGCTCTGAGTATATAAATAAATAGTATATATTCAGGGGAAAGATACTATGACACTTTAATAAACAAATTTAATACATTTCAATTAAATTTATAAGCAATAAATAAATAATTATGAAGAAGCGTTTTGTTGCCGTTTGTTGTTGAACATCAGACATGTCTGCTTTAACGTTATAGTTTGAGATACAGATGTCTGCACTGAAGTCCCTCGTAACAAAAAACCGCAAATAAAATAGAAAGTTGTAGAAGACATTTGTTTCACTGCAAAAAAATATTATTTATTAATGATATATCTCAGGAAATTACAGCTATAATGATAGGTACGACCTAGATGTTACTACCCTAGAATCTATTAGTATATATATATATAATTAGTACTAAGAGAGTGACTACATACATTACTTATTAGTAACATGTATATATATTTATATGCACTGAAATGTAGAAAAATTGCGTCTGCGACGAGTGGAGAAAACAATAGGAGTATGCATTACAAGAACTACTTAGTAATAAATGCTGTCTGAGTTATTATTCCGATAAGAAAAAGATTCTTTCAATCTATATTAAAATTAATCAAAACACTTTACAAGTTTCTAAACTTGCTAATTGTTATCCATTGCGCTACTCACATGCGTGATCCGTTTGGGTTGCGGGCTTACTGGAGCTGATCTTCGAGATCGATGGCTATTTCATCATCTCGGGATCTCTTGCCCCAGCCGGAGGAGAACGTGAGTTGACCCTCGGATATGGCGATGAGGTTTGCGAAGACGAACAACAGACAGAGCGCTGTTTTCTTCATCAAACGTCTGAGGCCTGCCATGTTGTTAACCAAGTTCTGGAATGACCAGGATTCCGCCAACCCCGTCCTTATATATTCAAGATACAACCTCCGGTTTCCCTTACCAAACAATTATTCCACAGCAAAATAGTCTTTAATGGTATGTAATACGAACTGGAACAGACTAAATTAATTGTAGTTGTTTTCATTCGATTCTTTAAATCAAGTGAAGCTGTATAAGATATAATTAATCATCTCGTTTGTTCTCAGTTTTTTCTTAGTTTTCTTATTAGGGGTTTTTGGGAATTTTTGTTTGAAACTTGAACAACGGAAAATTTCAAATACTTTCATAATTCATCTAATGTATATTGACATTATGTGAAACAAATTTCTCGACAAAAAGATGTCTCAAAAGTTTCTTAGCAAGGTTTCGTTTCCTAATTTGAATGTTTACATTTATTTTAGAGTTTATTGTAGCATTTTTATGATTATCGATAAATATTTATTAATAACCCAAAAATTTATCGAAATTACTGGTTTGAGAATATTCGTAAGTATTATACATGTATAAAAAACTGAGATGAAAGATTCCCGGGGAGAATGGCACTCGAGCATTATCCGGTCGAAGTTTAAAAAATGTGACAAATTAATTAAATATAATTTATCGTACAAAATGACGGGGTTAATAGTGAAATAAATATTTGAGGGTTTGACAAAACTAAGATTGGTGGTAGGGATTGGAAACTGTTTTATTGTTGTCAGTGAAAATTATGTTAAACTTTAAGATGACTAAAAATTATGGAAATACCCTCCGATACGCCCCAACTCCGTAACAAATGGGTGCATATTAATTAAAAATTATAGTATCAACTAACACACTCCAGGACTGGCGTTGCCAACTTCAGCAGCTTTATGTTAGGTCATATAAAAAATAAAAAAGTTGTCAATATCCTAAAGTTATTTCTTTTGAATTTAATATTAATTATAAACTAAATGAGTCCGTCTGAAAGTAAGGTTGTATTTTTAGTTTAAATCAACCGCTTGCACCAGCGATGCTACGTCTACGAAATAATTTGGAGTAACAAGAACGGTAGAAAATATATCTTCAGTTACGCGATACTTGAGTTTCTTATATGAGGACATTTTATTTAACAAATTCCTAAAAAAATTATTGTCGCTAAAAATAATGGCTGACCAAGAAGTACAAAGACTCCAATAAGATTAACCTTACCAAACGTTATTATTCAAGTTCACGAAAATGAAAACTCATGTTACACATAAAATATTTATTTGAAATTATTTAACTATCGACACATTTTATTCGATTAAGTAATTGCGTTATATTTTTAATGGAACGTAATCAGGAGAAGATAAGATTGTCAGTCTTCCAGAAGCTTTTAGCTTATCTGACACGATAAAGCTCATAACGGAACATAAGTTCGTTACTCCACTTTGATTGAACGTCAAAATGTATTGTCAAGTTTTCAAATCTGAGTTTACATGAACACGCTATGTAGGAAACGTTTCCCGCGTCTCATTCACTGCTACAGGCTATAGGTAATTTGAAAAGATTTACGGATAAAAAAACTGTTGGCGCGCGTATGCAAACTTGGACAAAGCATGTGCTAAATTTCTTACTCGAAAACTATTAAGTAACAGCTGATTAAGTTAAAAATTTGGAAGATTAAAAATAAGGCTTTTTTTAATGTGTTTTTTTTTTGCAATTCATTTCACCGCAATGTTTCCGTTTGTGATGCCATACACATAGCTAATAATTCTCCCTCAGATAATTGGAGGCAAATTAAAACTAGAGAGGCTTCTTTCATTTGTTAGTCGAGTATAAAAACACAGTCTCGAAGTACCGGGGCATCAGACACATCTGCGCTTCCAATCTTCTTACAGTGTTCTCTATCTAATAATAAAAAATGTACAAGTTTTTCGTCGTCATCTTCCTTCTTGCCGCCATCTTTGCAATGACGGAAGCTCAACTCACGTTTACATCGAGCTGGGGAGGCAAGCGATCCGCGGGACCCGTTATGTGCCGAAGTGAAGAAGCTATATCTACCATCTACAAAATGATCCAGGTAAATTTGTATCAATAACATTAATTTTATTCTTTCTACATGACATCGGCTGAATATAATCAAACACGTTTATCAGGAATTAATTTAAGATATTGCTATATGAAATAAAACTTGATTTAATTCATAATCAAATATCGTAATCAAAACTGCAATTTACATAAAATGTCGTAACAGTATAATAAAATCTCAACTTTTTTTTCAGAATGAAGCCGAAAGACTCCTACTCTGCCAAAAGCCTTGAACGTGTTTGTACAAATTAAAAAAACAACAACAAATAATGGCTATATTTGGAATATTGTACTTTGTTAAACCTTAGTAATATATTATTTACCGCATTTATCTCAATTGTTAATGTATATTAATCAAAATATATTTTACAAATAAATACATATTTTTATCATACGCTGTCTTTTACTTGGACACTCATATTTTATAGAGACATCCCTCTCAGACATTTTGAACAAAAAGAATTATGTATCGCTAGGACTTTACGATAACATACTAAAAATGAAACGTGGCTTCAAATTTCAATAATGTACTTAATGAGGATTTCGTAATGGTTCTTCTGTAATATTTTGTCTTATCAAAGATATTATCATCAAAAGTCATTATTATTTTTAGGAATACATTCGCAATTTTCGACACAGTACGCTGGTTCGTATTATCAATAAATAATAATTCTAATTATTATTAAAATGTGTTTAATTATATAAAAAATATATATTATTGCCATTCACAAAAATTCAAAATCATGTGGGTTAACACTGTTAAGACGCTTTAAATTAGGTTTTAAATTAAACAGACCATGTTTTACTTCTGCTGCAAATCTCTGAAAATAAAGGTTTATATAGTAGCCTTCCAATTTTTATCGTTTGCCAGTCATCTGTCTGCTAACAAAATAATGAGGAGAAACCAATAGTGATCGACTATGACACTATGGAATTGATTTTCATGGAGTGGTGTCCTACATGGATGTATTTCGAATCTTTGTACATAAAGTCTTATTTCAAGGCGTTAAAGCTTTTAAAAAATAACCAAATAGGATATGGTATAAAAATAACCAAATAGAATAAAATACTCAAAATAAATTTAAATCATTCATAAAAATGTCTAAACTCTGAATAAATATGCCTAAGCTCTCTTGATTGGCAACATTAACCTTCATCATCAGCCTATCAGAGCCCACGGCTGAACAAAGGCCTGTACTCACATGGAGAAGGTATGAGCATTAATCAACACACTTGTTCAATACCTGTTGGTGATTTCAAACTTATAATTTGAAATTACAAGACCAGGTTTCCTCACGATGTTTTCCTTCACCGTCTGTCAGTGGTGTCTAAATACTC
>DVQP01002374.1:0-12740 GCA_018231745.1 Danaus eresimus
AATCTAGTTACGATGTTTAATGCGGCTGAATTTATGGGATTTTTTAAATATTTTATTAAAGATAATATATACTTTAGATTTTACTATAAATAGCTTTGCAACTTGATGTCGGCTTTTCAAAAATGTTATCATTGGAAGAAAAGAGGTACCTATGAACAGTCGATGTTACTTTTACGTTTTGTGAGATTATTAGCAATTATGTTTGTACCTATTTTATTAATTCTATTATTTATTTTTAGATTAGTTTGTTTATTAAGTAATTTATCTTTGTTCCTATAGTATTATTAGTTTACTAATAACTTATATCTAATTTTGTGCAATGCATTAAAATTTTGAAGCGAACTGTTCACCATTAGTTATTTTAAGTTATTTTCATTTATTTATCTTTCAGTTTTAAATTTGTTATTTATACAAAGGTATCGATAATTCATTTGAAATTGTTAAACATTAGCTCTCGTTTAAACTATTTTAGTATTGTTTGTACAATATATTTAACCTTATTAAGGTAAATTCGGTAGCCTATAGATAATAAATACCATTTCTAAAATATTTAAGGATGTATGTTTGTTTAACATGTTTAGACTTAGACTAACAATGTGTAGAATAGATTAACGATTAAAGACAAACTATATTTATTGGTGTTAGTAACTAACATGCCCCAATTATACTAGTATTATATTGGATGGTAGTAAGTCTAGAATTTTTAATATAGTGATTAATTACAACTATAATATAAAAAGTATATATCACACATATGTTTGTACAATCCTCAAGAACATTTTCGCCAAGCAAAATAGTGTCTCACGGTACACATTATAGGTATTTAAATGTTTTAATGTATTAGCACACACAATTATATAAGGTTAAATTTAAGAATCGATCAATTTATGTACATGTTTTTACATTTCTAGATTTCATGTGGTCATTGGGTGCTCTTCCTGACGGTAAGTTAAATTTACATATTATTTATAAATTAAAAACCATTTACGAACCCCCATTATATCATCGGATATTTTAATGTTATAGTTTGACCGATATGATATGATATATTTATCTTGAAGCCTAAATAATTTAATATCACGATTCACCAAAACGGACCATACTAGGGAATAATTGACTCAATTATTTAGTTTAAAGCAATAGATGCGACGATAGACCTAATTAATGGATTATCGAACACCATGTCGAGGTGTATTTCCATCTGCCGTAATGGATCACTGACAGATACACTATTTTGATTGGCAATAATATGATAAACGATCCGGTACGGTAATCACATCAGCCTCCGTCCACGGCACTCCCATCAATCATCCACATTTTTATACCGGACTTGATGTTCACTAAGCTGATATTGCAAACATATATTGTCTTATGTAACTTTTAGTAATATCTATTACAAATAAGTCGCATTGTTCTCATGTTGCAAACTAGAGTAGAGTAGTTTATTTTGTAATTCAATAAGGTTGTTAATGAAATGTCTCAAGACGTTTGTTAATTGCATAAAACTCTCGTTAGTTTACTTATAGTGTGCTACATTTAACGATGTTTACAAAATATCGTCTGCTGGACACTGTCCAAAGCGATGTTGTTTAGACTTTGCACAAAATAATAAACCTACCTTTTATTTCTCGTTACTATTTTGGGATTCAACCTTCGTTAAAAGTGTTATTGCAGTTTTTGTACATTATTATGGTAATATATTACTGATTACAGTAAATAAAAGCATGCAATAAATTAATTAAAATCAATGTGGTACGGTAATTGGCTGTTGGGTGTTCTAAAACTAATTATTTTTATTTGTTGCGCAGGTTTTCCCGCAGCCTACGCCGCCTACGCGGCAGGACGTAGCTATTCGGGCTATCCTAGCTTCGGGCTACCTTACCCCGCAGGTAATCCCCTGGCGAGCTTGCACCACCAACTATCCGGCAATCACTATCACCACCTGGCAACACTCCTGCCATACCACCCACTCGAGCTCAGTGGGGTTTACAATGTACACGCCATGCATCTGTGAACTCGCTCCGACGACAATGCATTCCACTAACTGCTAACGATTCGCAAACGACACTGATCCGCTAACCGAATGACTCCACAGTCATCTACAACTAAACAAATGTGGTCATTTAAAAACTTAAACTATGGTGACTTTACCCCGTATTCACTGTTACTAACTGGAGCCAAGGCAGCAAGGAAGTTAGTGTAAACTAACAACTTCACTAACAAGTTAACACCTCTAACAATGACTGAGCCATCTAGATAAATCTGCCACGCCGTCAATTACAAAACGTCCAAGTTTTGAGAAATGCTATTTATTGTTTATTTTCAGAATTGTTGTGAAAATCCAATGGTATACGAGAGCCGAGCTCTCTCTGTTTAGAAACAATTTTACTAACGATCCTCAAATGCTACGCGTCAAGTAAACAATCCAACGCAAATACTATTTAAGCTTTGTCTTCTTGCGATGTTTGAACCGATCCTCGCAATCGCCTAATTTCTCCTCGACGTTTGAAGTTAACTATGCCATTTCCACATTAACTGATAAACCTAAAAATATTTTTGTTTTCAAATTTGAACAAATTCTTTAAATAGTATCGTCATCGATTTTACTTGCAATAGAAAGAACGACAACCTTCATTTTAAACTATTTAATTTGTTTACTTTATACAATTGCATTCCTTTATTAGTAAAATTCAAGTTTTTATGAAGACCGATCTAACCACCTTCTGTGGTATAAATAAAATGTTGCGGCTATATTCTTATTTGATGACACACCAATTTGACGACAAAATGTTCTCAAGAAGAACAATTTGATTAGTAAATCTACAAAGTAAATTAATATCAATTTTATTTTTTGTTAGTACTCCACTGTTGTTAAAAAAATATATAGGAATTTGATAAAACATTGAATTACTCATATTTATATGGAATAACTAAATCACAGATTGTATTAAAACACTATATGTTTTAAGAACATTCTAATTAAATTATGATATGTAGCTCGCGATTGGTGTAAGGCTAATACAGCAACTTTACAGAGTTAGGGGTTCGGATAGACCGGCGTTAAACGTAGCCGGATAAACTAATGTAATCTGCATATTTATTGAAATTTTAGCCTAGTCAATACTAATTCATCTCGTAGCTAGTGATGCTTAAAAGTTAAAGTAGGCGACTATATAATATTCTATAGATAATAATTTACCTTAGTCTTTTTATAGAAACAGTCTTCAATCTAGCATGCTCTAGTAAGTAGATTTTAGAATTAATATATGACTGAACGCAGCTTTTGATCCCCTTATTAAGGAAACTACATTATGAGACAGTTATTGTTTTATTTAGTATTATCATGACATAAAATATATTATGATGCACAGGTGGACAGAACGGGAAATTAATATCGTCAATATTCTTTCCTACTGTCGATTTGTTATTCATTACTGATAAATGATTCCTATTAATATTATACAATGTGACTCTTTCTCATTAAAAGAAAAAGAAAGAGGAAAATATTTTGTCTCGACCCAGTTGAGATCGTTATATTACATACATATTTAGTATCTCTTTTTATCTTATCTAACTTTAGTTATAGCTGTGTTCAGTCTCTCTTACTGTTATATATCTAAGAGTAAATTTTACAATATATAATCTTAGACAGGTAAGACTTGTAGGTATTTAGGTTTAGGATTTAGGAATTAATTTCGTCAATACTAAGTTTAGAGGATGAGTAGGAATATTTCAAAGTTGATAGATTTTATTTTGCGTAGCTCTTTTAAATTTTAGTATTAGCTTAGACTTTGTTTAATCAATAAAATAAATCGAGCTTGTAAAATGTTAATTTAATACCAATTTGCTATAATCATAATGTAATCTTACATATGTAGATATATACCTGTTTATGTTTTAAAGTTACTTCTTTATTATAATTCATATATTTACAATGCTTAATCAA
The DNA here is from genome assembly GCA_018231745.1 of Danaus eresimus. Classification (NCBI taxonomy): domain Eukaryota; kingdom Metazoa; phylum Arthropoda; class Insecta; order Lepidoptera; family Nymphalidae; genus Danaus; species Danaus eresimus. Next base: position 3,947 of record DVQP01002374.1, read on the forward strand.
TAATGTTATTATTATTATATTTATTGTTGTTGTGTAATATTTTTGGATGCAAGTATTTTATGCTACCTTCTTCTTGTTAAATGTAATTATTATACGGTTGAGTGTTTTAAACGAAAAAAAATCAAGATTCCCCTAAAATATGGGGCGCATCTTAACGCCGTCGCTTAATCGCCACGCCTCGCAATATTTTATTTTATCAAAATTAAGACTTATCAAAATTATTACGTAAACTATAAGTTAATTCGATCATAAAATCGCTACGTGTGCGACCGTCCTTATCGCCATCCTCTAAACTAGTCATAAATTAAATAAGCTTCAATATTGTATCGTGTAACGTAATTATATGCTATTTAATGTGTGGCCACTGATTATAGGCTTAACCCATTAATAAATCGTAAACTAAATCTTTGATTTCATCATTACAGTAATGGCTTCCCATTAAAACTTAGTCAATGAAGATTTTCGTGATCAGCATTTAAACACTTCAAGCATCAGAATGATTCACCCTAAGCTATTGAACTATTTGCGTGTTTAGATATACTAACGACAAGTTAATTATCAAATAGTCAATAACGTGTGCTTCACGAAATATTTGGTATCCAGACCGAAACATTGCTATATATAACGACCCCCCTTTTTCCTGCATTTTGGTTGTGCGTGATACACACAGGGATTGCTTTAATAGAAAAAAAAACACTATATAAATATTCATTTACAGACCGAGCGTATTAGATATTTTTATTTGGAAAGCGACTAAAAAAAGAATTGTTTGCCCACTATGAATACGATTAGCGGACATAGTTAATTACCCTCTATATACCAATTTCATTTATTTTGCATATTTTTTATTAATATTGAAAAGTACGCGCATCTTTTGGCCGTAGTAACAGATAGCTGTTTTATTTAAACGCCGCGGTCTTCAGTTCCGTGTGCGAGCTTTGTAGCATTTTTATTTTGTTGCTGCAGGTGTAGTGGGAGTTATACCGCCGGAAAGTCGTCTGTTGGTCGGTGTGGAGTATGTAAGCCAGGGTGGGCTCGGGCACAGGCCGTAATGCCGACGTCGCTTGATCGCCGCCCCAACATGACACGCTACATAACCATTCTATACCACCACCCGGACCGTTAACGGTTTTCGCAATATATCTTACGAGTTCAAATAAATATTTTCTGAAGCGAATATCTCTTTGGTATCACGCCCTCCAGTCTCCCCCGAATCGCAGCTAAGGAATGCAATGTCACTTTCGCTTTTCACATATTATATATTATAGTACGCGAATTCTCAGATGTGTACGTGATTCGATCGCCCGACTAGGTTGCCCTTATAGCTCGGTACGTTATAATTTCGAATTAATAAAGCGGTATCCATCAGGAAGGTTATCCAGATTTTAGAATTAATTATATTATCGTAAAACACAATTGTAACCTATGTGTCAAGTTTTTGAATGTATTAACTTATTATATAAGTCACTAGTATTGTTCTTATCACTGTTTTCACATATCGTCTTAATGTTTATGATAAGGTTATGGAATTGTGAAGCCAATATATTTTAAAATAAAGGATTTTTTCGCTTTATAAGCAAAACGTTTTATCGTTTACTGTCCAATTGATTGCCTGACGATCGAGGTCGATCACGGCCCACTTATTTAACATTCGTTCGCTCATCGATTGAGACTAAAATAAACTAAAAGAAATAATATATAGCGTGGAGTTGGCTAGCGTGTTGTGAACTTTGATTACTTCTTATTACATCCGAACTTTGTTTTCGCGGTTTAAATGGTTTTTATCATCGATTTCTCGTCTCTGACTCATCCAATGCGGTAATTTGTCATGGTGCTGGCGACACGCTCCGTCATACCGGCTCGGTAATGACATACGTATACATGCGTTTACGTATACATTTACAATGACTTGAGCTGATTACGTTCTATTCCAAAAAAATATTATCGTAAGCACCATAGTTTAAAGTCAAATTTAAGCGGACCACGCTTGAGCATTCCATACATTCTGCACGGTCGCCTCAGAGTGCAACCCACAAACTCTACAAAACTATGTTACATAGTTAGCGTTTCTCGTCTGGACTTGAACTTTGCTAATCAGTACGTTTTAATCTATTAATTCGATCAAATATAACTTTTTTATTTATATGCTGCAAATGAAATCAATCTCGTTTCATTTAACCTTAGACATAATATTACATAAACTTTAAAGATATTTTCTATCAACTTAATTATTAATTCTTCGTCTTCGTCTAGTGCTTGTCATGTAGGCTAAAATTAAATGAGTATCTGGGTATATCTTCATTAGACTTTACTGTAAAATTCTTTTAGAAATAGAATTAAATAGCTTTGGAGAGTATCATAGCAAATAGAAATATTATGGATGGGTCAGAAAGTCATACTTTAGAAAGATTTTTTTCGTGAATGTCTAGCAATGTTTGAATAATATAAGTTAAACAATAGTCTAGCTACCTCCGGCTATATAATTTTCTCTTAGATTTAATGGATTTATATTTGCCTGGGAAACATATAATAGCGTTGCCATAATATCATAGATATCAATCAGACCTACTCTGATAGCATATCTTACATAGATAGTAAATTTATTGTAATCTAAGAAAATTAAAATACAAACATGAATAATTGAGAATTCAAGTCTCCAACCGGAGGACAGTAAATTATTCTCCTATGAATCTACGCAACATGTTATCGGATTTTAAACATGATAGTGTTGAAATACAAGAAAACAACTGTTTGGTGAAATGGAGTAACAGCGGAACAACAATAGGGCGAGTAATATTTAACTTTCAAATAAATTTGATCAGTATCATACTCCGTTTAAGATAGAATAGCGTAGGAAACATTGTAAGCTGAATATCTGTTGTGAAAAGTAAATATGACGTGTGGTAGATTGTTAGAGTTTCCAAAATTTTTAATGTAAATTAGCTAAGCTTAGAAAATGATATAGACATAGAATAGACTGTCATATAGGAGGTCTATAACGAATCTAAGTAAGCAGAATTTGTAGAGTCAATCTGGCAATATATAAGATTTTAATAGCGGAGTTTCTGAATAGTCTAGAATTAGTAATTTTATGACGGGCGATATCCTTCCTATTGTAAATTAGTGGAGCTTTAAAATTAGCGCGGAAGACTTTCGTTCCGATCTTGTTAAAATGACATTGTTATATAAATAACCGCTTTATGTTATTATTCCTTTAGCGGGTAGTTAAGTAAGCGATCAGGTAGCAATTTGTCGGTAAATATAATGCGATGGTGGTGCAAACTCATTGTATAGAGTATTTAATGTAATTAGTGATAAGAAATAGAATAGATTTTTTTGTAATTTCAATTGTTGTGCCTTAGGCAGAAGTTTATTTAGAATAACGATACAATAATAATAAAATGAAACGCCATTTAGAATGTGTAGTCATATTTCTAATTTTATATAAACGATAGAATAGAACATGTAATATTTTCGCTGTAGCCGTTAATGTAGCCGTAAGTGGTGTTTTCCGCAAGTATTTTATTATTTGACTACATCGGTAGACGATTTTTTGTCAAAATAAGTAAAAGTAGAAATTTTATAAGAATTTTTTATATTTTCAAAGTGTGACTATTTTTATCAATTCATTTAAGCTTTTCAATACCGCTTTTCGTGTTCCTACGATTTATGACTGAACCAATTTTCATTATTAGTTAAAATATATTTATTTAACAAAATTATAAATAAGATATCACAGAAAATTGACGGGTTGTTTTGGATTATACTTAAAGAAGATTTAACGAAACGATATACTTACTTTGAATTCCAAATAGCAGGGGTGAATGCAGGGCCAACATTGAAATTCAATTAATTTGTTATTAAGATAAGTCCAAGCTAAAAGACAGAAAATTCGATAAAAGCGTATCATCCGGTGTTATTGATTGTAGCTATTTAATACACGTTTGCAGTGGTCCGTCACTTGATATGACTGAAATACGAATATAACATTCAATTGAAGCAAGTCGAAAATAAAATACGGATATCTCTTAATCAAAAATAAAACTTTGTATACGAAAATTTCACTAAACTCGGCATATGTAAAAGAACATGTTCATTTGTAGAGAATTTTACACAGTTGAACTTTCAACTTTTAATTTTTAACAGAGCTAACTTTTTCTGTTTCTACGTCACATCCATTAAGTTACGAGTTTAGTGATGTTATGTATAAATTTAAAAGCGAAGGAAATAATTGTTCAAATATAATAAACATAAAAAAATAAACATAATAAAGTGTTAAATTAACTTAATTACTGAATTTAATGTATGAAACCTTATACATGATCCGGTAGCCTGGTAATGGTATAAAGTAAATAATTATAAAGCTGTTATTATTTATTAATTTCATCTCAAAAAGGAAAAATTGTAATATACTCAGTTATAAGGGAAGTACGCCCTGTGAATATTTTCTTCAGCCGTCATCCTTCTTGCGAGGAAGAATTATTAAGTTTCTTCGAACTTCGCAATTACGAGAGTTCGCAAATATGAATAGCTCTTGCCACGGCTTCTGAATTTATAGATGAATGTGTGTTCCCTGTGAGAGGCTTACTTAGGGTGAGAATCACCTTACCTCTCTAAAGTCCCTACTTCGCAGCTAAGCCAATAAAATTGGAAATTGCTGTGCTAACTTCCCAAATTATTTTTATTTCACGTATCTTGTAAAAGTGGTTTTATTTTTGTTCAATATTTCTGTTTTACATTAAATATATTTTGGTATTAAGTGAATTAAAACTTTCAAACCTTATAATACTTTCTGAATTATACAATTAATTATCTGAATCATAACATCGTATCGTAAGATCTGAATCGTAACATCTGAATTTAACAACTATAAAATTTATAAATAATTTTTTAATTAAAATTAAACCATACGTCAACTTCAATTTAATTAAAGTTTGTTTCAACTTAACAGCCCTTAGATAGACTAACATACGATTTAGAAGCAACGTAGATGTTGATCGTCACTTGACAGTTCAGGAAACTGTTTAAGTTGTAAATTATTTGAGGTCTAAAACACATCTCTATATTTAGTTAGGTCTACGGTTGATTTTCGTATTGATCATAAATTCTTAACCGATTTAATTAATCATACATTATTCATACTATATAGAGATAAAATAAGGGAAAAAATAACGATAGACAATAAATAAAGTGAACAACTTAATGCTAAAAGAATGAGATATTCGATCAACACGTTAACGATCGGTAGTCGTGTCAGCTTTACTCGAATTCTTATTTATTACTCGGCAACTCTCAAATAAATAGCCTCTTACATCGTGGCGTAATGTTATTAAAATGTGTCAGCATTTTATAAGGTACGCGAGCGTGTACCAGCGGCAGCGGGCGCGGGTCGTTCGCCACCATCTATCATTCATCCTCTATTACTTATATTGTACTCTTTTGCTAAGTCACTCTCAGGCCGGTAATCACCTGGTGCTGCCGCGAGCCCTCATTTTTCACACTAAATCATAACTCGCTCATCTAACAAAAATAAAATTTGTTCTACAAACCAATAGGACTAATGGTTTTTATGAACAAGCAATATCAGAAAGCTGATTCCCATTTATAATATAATCTTGAAGTCGTTTAAAATTTGAAAATGTAAATTGAAATAACGGTTATAAAATCTAATAATACAATTGTTTAAAAAGAAAGAAAATTCATCCTAGATTATTCTTTACATACATTAACGTTACTGGATATTCAGACTAATTTGAAATTCGAAGACGCTAAAAGCTTTGAAATTTGTGTGCGAAATAGTTAGTCGGACAAAACGTAAGAAGTGAGTAGCGAGTCAGTGAGCGAGGGCGGCATCAAGCCGCTCCTACGTGCACCGTATGCTAATGCCACTCCCTATTCAATAAGCAGACCGCCTCGTGCCACCGAGAACTCACGTCAGATAATTTACTGGATATTTTGTAAAAGTTTTTTCGTCCTCTGTGATTTATGCGCGCGAAACTTCGAGATCTTTTTTTCATTTGAATGCACGTGACATACGTAATATTTTTTCTTCCAACATAATCTCAGCCTGGGGAGTCTTCGCTGTCCTCATTCGTCGGTACGGCATTTGTCTGTTAACGCTAAATTATTCATATATTTACGCGTTATAAATATATTTTAGAAGAAAATTAGATGTTTAGGTAAATATTATTCATTTTTAATATGTTAACAATGTGAGATGTTGGCAGATAAAAACCTTTAAAGTAAAAAATTTGGTGGTTCAGTCATAGATCAGTGTGTGTTCCATAACGAAAGAGTGTATGCGCCACTCGCGTACGTGAAGCGAATGCGAACCATGTGTATGTTTGCAGTGGACCTGACCAACGGCCAACTCACACCGAATAACAACACACCGCTGCTCGCGCAAGCGCTTTCAGGTGAGGAGGCCATAGCACCATCCACTCATGGATCCACTATATTAAGTCACCAAAAAACCAAAAAGGCCATGAAATTTGTGTCACCTTACACTTCCACTAACAGATCAGCCATGTTACGTTCTTTATAACCAACACAGTGCACACATGAGCTCAATCAACTGTCATCATCAATAATCCCCAAAAATATAATAGATACTGGCTGAAGATTATTAATTAGAATACCCAGAAAACACTTCCTAGACAATTACAACGGAACTTTTTGCTTCACAGTGATGAACAACTACCAAGCAGCCGCAGCTGGGTATGGGCCGCCTGCTTCGCCGCACACGGCTGGAGGACGGGCGGGATTCCCGGCTGCCAGCTCGCCAGGACCAGCGCTGGACGTGTACGGCTCTGCAGCGGATAGCGTTGGCTATGTGCAGGCAGCTAGCCCTCAGCCTTCTGGATTTCCCGCTATCGCCGTCAGCCGTGCACCCCTTAATTACACCCCAGTATGTCACTTGTAACATTCACACTAGGAGAGCAACAAAATTAAAACTTCATATCGACTATAATAATTTTATTATCCAGAAATAATATTTGAACAATGAATGAAAATAACTCAAACTTATTTTATTCCATGATAAATGGGATAAAGTTATTAACTTTCGATTTAAACTTTTTTCATTTGTTACGTCATGCTCAAAAATGCCTATTTCTGTAAGACTGAAATGAAGGCAATTCAGAAAATTGTCCCCGTTCAAGAACTTTCAAATGTCACGGAATTCAAATTAATGTTTGTTCTGTTTTGTTTTTCTCTCGACCTTTTGATTTGTGCTTCTAAGATGTTTAAATTCATCTGTAAAGCTATGTACTCATTATAGAATATTATCTTTTAGATACATTAAAAGATGTAAAACAATTATTGTAATAAACTTTAAATAACTATCATCAAGTTCCATATCCCCGACTAGCATATAATAGACACCACAGAGGCAATTAGTAGTCGACGACACTCTAAAATTTTAGCGCGACGGTCCAATCTCATTACTGAACCGATCTTACTCTTCCCTCTTACGGTATAATCACCATAAGTTAGCGAGCAAGTGAAGCGTAGAAGATGCGATTATAAAGTGTCCCGAAATATGAGAGCGGCAGGCGATGGCATCAGCAATCTAAGCGGTGCACTGCGCGGGTAATGGCCTTTTAAAACTACGACCGTGCTCCATAACTGCTTTCCAGAGACGCCATCAGTCTTCATTGCATGTCGGCACCCGCAAATGCCGCCAGCGCGGACGTCTTAACTCCTCGCCTACTACATACAAAATATTTTTTTAACAAATATCAAAGTTTTCATTTTTACACTGAAGATATATATTTTAAGTTATTTTGACGTCAATCCACCAATAAAACGATTATGACAATCATAAATATCGTAATATGGAGTAGTTAATGGCAAAAATTATGAGTCCGTCAGAACACCAGGGCTGTAGCTCAGCTCATGTGGTTCCAGGGTGTAAAACGGTCTTATTAGGTAACGGGAATGCCCCCACGGGCAATAACCGTAAATCAAGGAGAACAAGCGGTGTAATTACCGTAGCCGAGCGGTCGCGCGCCGCTCTAACTCATCCACTTGCTATTTTTATTTTGTTGGCCAGCGAGTTCACTACCGCTCTATCGACTGCAAACTCCCAACTCACTGTCCTTAAATCCACCTGGAAGAAGTGAATGGGCAATTGGACATTTTAAGGCAATTCAATTAAGTTTTGCTGTCAATAAAAATATGTTTAATTGCACTGCTCCTTATATTTAATGCAGTGTTTCATTTATTATATCTATATTATTTTATGTCAACTATCCTCGAATTATTAATTTAATATTTTTTCCATTACAGGGGCCATTGATTCCTGCGGCTTTCACCAACGGTTACCATTGAAAGTGTTATAGCACAAATATTAAACGTAAGTAATGTTTTTACTGTGTGGTCTCGCCATACATAATTAAAATGTCGTTACGTAAAATGGCGCTTTAAAATACTGCCTCACGTAATTATTGCCGTCGCAAATATTAATGTTCAACTGGATCATAAAATAAGCATTTTATATATATTTGAAGACTAATTATAAGGCTGGAAGTAAGACGACTATAATGAATTTCAAAAGTTTTCAACTGTGAACTTGTCCGAAATAACCGAGTTCAGTTTTATGTGAAAAATATTTACCTAATCTGTTTACGCTCTATAAAATGTATTATTCAAAGAGCGATGTCATTAATCTGCGTATGCAATAGGTGGCGAGCGGCGTGGCGGCGCGTGACAATGCATCAATAACAGCAAGAAGACCAACATCAGCAAGGCTTTACCATCGTCTGCAAACCGCTTCCACGCACGCCGCGCCACG
>DVQP01002375.1:0-12740 GCA_018231745.1 Danaus eresimus
ACAGACACTCACATCTCGTCTGCCTGTGATCACGGTTGCTGGAAAGTAACCGAAATGTCGGGATTATGTAGTAACTTAAAGTAATTAGAATTCGCGTAGTAAATCCGAAAAATATTAGGTATATTTCAATGACTCGCGAAAATTTTCGATCTCATTATTTATTTTAAAATCAAAGGAGGACTAAAGGGCTTAGGCACACGATTATTATATGCAGTTAGTTTTTGAGAATTTAGTAATAATCACACAGAATACGCATAGATAGGTATTACGTAAGAAACAAAATAGAAAGTCCCATCACTGACACAGTCTTGTGCCAGACCTGTAGCTTGAGCTTCGGCATAAAAACCAGCAAGAGCAAAAACGAATCTCGTCTACAAGATTTGCAAAGAGTTAACCAGTATATCTTATATGTAACTAGCAAAAATGGTAAACATATACATTAATTAATACGCTTTGGACAATATTTTTTATACACCTAACTTAAAGATCGCTTTCATAAATTGAGACCAGATTGTTTTGTTCTCGAGTCCAAACTTCTGAAATGCCAACTACATTTACTTGACTCTGTGGGACGTCAAACAAATCAGCTTGTGGACGTTTTCGAACTTTATAGTCATTTATGTTCCTTTTGAGTGATCTATTGTGTGGAGAAAATTGTTCGGCAGAATTATTCGACGTAAAACCGCTTTACTATACATGTATAAATTAAATTTTATTACAATATTATATCAAAAAGCTCTAGAACAATTATTTTTTATATAAGATAAAGTTTAAATATAGCTGCATAATATCCAAATAAATGTTTCCTATTGTAAATGTGGTTACCGATTTATAAATAAGCGGACTACGGTTTGGCTGTTTCCGTTGGAAAGTATGTTATAATTACAAGCTGTATACTAGCGTTTTCTCATGGCTGGTGATAACACCGGGCGCTTTTTTAGCTTTCTTCAATCGCATAAATCATATCTCGATAACAACCCTTCAACTATAATTTCAGATACATTTCGCAGCAAGCCAATCATTAATATTTAGTCAAACGTAGTCATTCGAATCCTCTCAGATCTCGCCTGCCCGTGATCACGGTTGCTGAAAAGTAACAGAAACTTCAGGATTGTGTAGTTTTTTGAAGTATAATCCGAAATTCGTTTTATTTGAAACCTGCATGCAATATAAAATTATTGACATTCTATCAAACTCAAAAATCGGTGTTGGTAAAAACAACTATTAACTATTACAAGCAAAATATTACACGACATGTAATTTTAAATATCTATATATTAAGACGCAATGCAAAACTTTGGAGCCCTTTTTACAAAAATTGCGCGGAAGCAGGAGCATACAATTTAGCACACTTATAGCTCATGTGTATGAGAAGTGCAGAACGATAATATTTTTCAATAATAATGCTTGTAAATTAGTAAATAAAACATTACACACACTACCATGCATTTCACACACATTCATACACAAGTATTTACACACATACCTACTCTGTTGTCAAATTGTTTCTTTTGCTTTTTATTTATGATCGAATATCGACCGCTGGGCGACTACTAGTTGTATTTAAATCTTTCAATAGCTCACACAATTCACGTCACCAAAAGTCAACAAATTAATCTACTAGCTATATTAAGTTGTTACTGTAAAAAGTACCATTTATTTACGTTTTTTATTTCGCTATATGTCTTTAAATTTGTTCTAAATAACTGAAGTTTCATCCAAAGCTAAGTGAATCATAATTCAACGACATCTTGAATTTCCCAAGCCGTTTCTTTAAATCCCAGATTTACCCGATCCTATTATAAATTCAAGGGATCCTTGTAATTCTTTCGCTTGGCTGCTTGGTTCATATATCTATTAAAATAAGAAAATTACATTCACTGCTATTAATATTTATGCCGTAATTAATACTTCATGAAAATTATAAAAGCTTTGATAGAAATAAATTAATGCAACATTTTTATTTTTTACCTTTATCACTATCATAGAAACGCTGATTTAGTAACTAGTGACAATTAAAATAAAATAATTAAAATTATTTTAGAAACCCAGACGATTTTTAATGTTTTGTATGAAGAGTTTAAAATTAATATTCTAGGCTGTGTCTGTATAATCATTAAAAACCTTACATGTATAATATGCATATAGCCATCCACAAGCGCCGTGTTTTTCCATGCCCGTTGTTTTGGAAACCTGTTCACTCATATGGAACGATGAATGTAAGTATAACCTTATTATGAATAGGTTTTTATAGCACCTGTTTAACGGTCGATATATTTTGGGAATACTCTTTTTATAGTTCGGAAACCTACCAGTGACTAAAAAAGGCTAACACTTTAAAAATGGCTTGGAAAAAATTATGACGGAGGAATCGGTTTCAGAAAAATTTAAGTCCGAAACGTTAATTTTGGATCATGTGATATTTTTTTTAAGCTGACGTAAAATGCATTTAAATTACAGTTCAATTCTGTGTCTGACAAAGTTATATGTAATGGTTCCTTGCAATGAAAAATCTTTAACATTGGGGTTGTCAATTACAATGGAACCTATATGTATAATGCTTTGCTTTAATGATACTAGATGTCGCTGCACTCTAAGTTAGACTTAATGTAACATTACAATTTTCCACTTCTTTAATATTTATACGTCTAGACTTCACAGTTATAGATAATTTGTTTCTTAGTGAAAAGACATTCAAATAGATTCATAATTTACTTCAATGTAACATTTAGATTCTAGTTTTTATAAGTGTTATTATAACATCCGATTTAGAATGTAAAAAATCGTAAGTAAATTCATATGTTTACATACAAACATTATCTAATATTGAAATGCCGTCAAAAAATAGTCTCAACAAGTCGCTCTTTGTTCAGCATATTGTGTGTGACCAGTCAATCAAACCTCTCTCGCGCGGGGCCCGGGGGTCACACAAATAGACCTTGATTGAAACCACACACTATAATTTAATTTCATCGTTGTTTTTATTTTCATTCTGAATATTCCGTATGAAATGATTTTGACTAAATTTTATCAGGTTATAATAAAATATATTTTTAGATGCTTTAGATTATTCGCTTTTCATTTCTTGTTATATAATTGCGTTTTTAATTTTTATCGTCCATATATAAAGCACATGCAGTTTTAGGTCAATGAACTCTTTGTAGATACTTGAATAATGTGTTGCAAAATTTAATGTTAAAAAATACGAATGCGAATGTCAGGGAGATGAAGAACAACGAAAATAATAATGTGATTAATTTTTGTTTTATATTTGGATTGAACATTTTTGTTATCCGAGATAATTTTTCGTACTTTCTGCTGTACATTGGACGTTGGAGAGGGGTTAGATCTCTTGAATCACACCTGGGTCGTAAGTCCCTGGCGCTGTTGAAGCACCTCTCTCTGCAACGCCATGGTAAGAAGTTTGATCTCATAATAATAATTTTTATTATTAAAATATAATACCAGTAATTTTTTGTCACATTATCTGATTGTCTTTTAAAATTTTAAATCACTGCTAAATAAAATTTCTCCAAGGATTATCGTTTGAGAAAGGTTCAACAATCATATTTAAGACCATATGTAACTAATAAAATAAACTTAATAATTTTAAACTGTGATTTTATAGGCATTATTTATTTTATTGACTTTAAATGATAAACACTAAATGTTGTTTTTAATAAAAAAAATGGAAGTAATGCTGACTTAGGCGGATTTTTTTTTGGAATCTTAACATCAAAACAGGCTAAAATATATTACATATATTGATTACAACTATCTTGGTTTATTAATAATATTGTTACCGCCTAGGAAAAAATTGTAGCGATATTGCCAGCGTTAAATAAACAACAAGTATACCTTATTGACATGTACGTTATTAAGTAGTTATTAAAAACAGTAATTTCTTAAGATTTTAAAAGAAACTTTAACTAATTTAATTAATGTTTTTATAACATTTAAAAAAGTGTAAAGAAATTTTTCTAAAAAATTTCCCGTACCGGGAATCGAACCCGAGCCTCCTGGGTGAAAGCCAGGTATCCTAGCCACTAGACCATACGGGATACATTGAGACATTAGTATTTATCAATTATATCTAACATTTACAGAAAACCGTAATTAATATTTTGAAATACATATTTTATAAATTACATTTTTTATATATTTTTATAATTAAAAGGTGTATAAATTCAATTTATTAATTATTTGTATAGTATTCACTTATCACTTATTAAGAAAAAAAATTGTATACAAGATTCCTTAAACATAAATCATTGCTTTGTTTGTTGGCGAAGTTATTTGTTTTATAAACTTAAGATGGTTCGTCATATATATTAAGTACAATATTCTATAATGAATTGTATATACAAAATACAGTGCATACTGGTTATTTAATTTATATGGGTAGTGCCCTCTTCAGAAACTATACAGAAGTAGTTACTAAATATGTAATATAATTTTGAATACAGATGGCGCTTTCTACCAAAACAAATGAGCTATTATGTATGAAGAAACGTTCTGTAGTGATTTGCCATTTTGTCATAGATGGCGCTGTTTAAAATTTCAGCTGCAAATAGATTTAACATATACAATATTTTCATAGTTATATGTTGATGCATAATAAAAAGCGAGGAAATTCAATTCTACAGGTGTATAAAAGCAATATAATCTAAAGTTACGGTGAAGGTCCTAAATAACATGAATTATTACGTTTTACTTTTATTATCTGTTTTTTAAATATCTTTTGTTTAATTGTCGCATTTTTATTGAGTGAATGGTCAATAATTTTAATGTTAATACCAACTCTAAATAACAAATAATTTACTTTTTTGTGACTCAATGCGATTCTATCAGAATACATTCTTTTGTACTCATTGACAATTTATATATATTTTTTGCTTGTAATGGTTTTAAGCATTCAGTGATGTTTTCTTAATTATTCCCGTTCTTCAACAATCACTTTAAAACATGTTTTAAGCGTTCCTTCTCTATGCTTAGTCCAAGCTTATATTGTCACAAAGCTTTGAATTCTTCTCATTCCATAACCTACGCTAGTGCTATAATTTGCGAGGATTTATTTAACTTTTGTATCTCAGTACAAGGAACTAGTTGCGGTCTGAAACTTGGAAAAGCAAGTTTTCTATAAAATATACGATAAGCCAATAAAGGGATTAATAATAATGGTATTTGCATTTGATATCTTTAGTATATTATTAACTTTGTTTGAAACAAACAATAGTTTTAATTCAAATGATAAAAAAACTTATAAATAAATAAATGTTTTAACTGAACCCGTTTTAATAAATATTATTTTAGTTATTAATTGTACCGCAAAACGAAATTTATTAACAAAATTCACAGGTTCGATGTTGCAAAAAATTTAATTTAAATGATAGACCAAAACAAAATTACTGTAAATATGTATATATCTTTATTAATAACAATAAAATCTAGACAGGAGGTATTTTATTACAATAATCTTTAACCACATACAATAGAAAACAGATGTCGCTACTAGTACTACAGAGTTCACTATTGAAGTGACTAATCGTAAGCGTACAAACATTTGGCAGAAGAGAAATTAGCAATCTATTAATACTGATACAAAACTAGCGGAATGCATCTTCAGTCCATAAAAAAGGAGATCGTTCAACATATGCGTTAAGTAATTTAGGTTCTCAAATAGGCCGACCGAAATCCTACTCTAAGACAGATCTAATTTAACATCGAATAAGCTTTTAGTGAAGTCAAGGGTTTAGACTAATATAATAATGTTGTCTTAGTGAGTGTCGCGTCGCCTCCTTCCAGGTCCTCCAGCGTAGTTAGCAGCTGCCAGACCCATGAGGTGTTTGGCTTGAATGGCTCCAGAATAACCGCGGCTGAGACCCAGGTCTAAAGCGCGTTTCTCGCTGTTAAAAGGATTTATTAAGATTAAATAACAACTCATGCAGTACAGCGTTATCTTTTACGTTTATTAGCGTAAGCTAAAAGTAAGTTACAGGTGTTGTAACCTACAAGTAATGATATTACAATCATTTTATTTTATGACGTGAATACGAATGATTGAAGCTAGCATGCTTTTTTATGAGATGCAATAACGAAATTAAAGTAATATTACATAAAAAAACAAACAAACCATCATTTGTCCTTCGAAATAAAATAATATATATGTATATTGAAAATTAAGCATCGCTACAAAGCTTTTATACTTTGATATCTTAAAACACGATTCCCTAATGTCCGACCTTTCGTAAAACATTTTTAACATATATAAAGAATTCAAAAGGTTCTCAGCAATATCTATTTCACTGAACCTTAAAACACCATCTCGGTAATAACTTTTTTGCTTCTACGATAGAAATGTATCGATAGTCGATAAAGAGTATTGTTACTTCGTCGGTTAAAACCCGAGACGTTAAGAATTTGCATAAAACAGAACGGCTTTGAACATTGCAATGAAAGACTCCTTACAAACTAGATTACTTTAACATGAATTTTTATTTCCGATTCACGAAGCGATGTTCATTTTCACAATTTGAAATAAACAATAATATTTCTTCGAGAACATTCTTTTCTTTAATTATGACTGAAATTTTATAGAGGAAAAATAAATAAATGAATACAAGAAAATTAAAAGATTCCGCGTAATGAATGACATATAATCTACTTATTAGGAAAGCACTTTGACATTCAACATCTGAAAGATAAAAGAAATGAAATCAAAAGTTTGCTTAATCAGCTAGATTATTGTGACGTACCTAGTAATATCCTCTTTAAAGCTGAAACGAGAAATATTAGTTATACCGTGTAAAAAACATTTATTATGTACTTTTGTTCTAACCGTAACACCACAAAACATTGTCAAGTATTAATTAAAATTATTTACATATAAAACAATTGCTTTTGTATTAATTTTATGTGTAAATTACTATAAAATTATATGTTTGTTTCAATTTACATTAATATATTGATAGTTTTATTTATATAGATAGATTATATACATTTGGCAGTTATATTTTGTGACGTTCTTATTAATGTTTTGTACTAACTTTTCCATTTTGCGTTCCATTTGCAGGAGGCTGTTCAGACGGTTCAACATGTCGACAATCTCCTCAGGTTCGTAGCTTTGTTCTCGGTAGTAGTTATTGATACTGTGGTTGTTTTAAAGCAGTATTAGTATTTACAAATTTATATAGTCCAAGCTCAATAAATATGATAGAAGCACTTTTTGTTTAATGTAACATTAATGCAGAAAGATACGCGAATAATAGTATAGGTTGTGCCAGCGTCTATAATTTATTCAATTAGACAAAAACTACGTAAAAGTTAAGATGAACTTTTATATTATCTTTAATAAAATTTAACCTATTTTCGGATTTTAATCAGCTATCTGTGAATTCTTAACAATTAAAGGAAATTGCTGCTGGCTAATCCATCATGTCAAGAGTCGAAACCTCTTAGCATTCAATGGATTCACCGTGCGGGTGCCGGGTCTATTGGTACAAATATTGTGTGCAGTAAAATGTTCGTAATAGTTCCATCTTACAATGATAAAGTTATCTTAAAGTGTAATATGGCTGTTTGTGAGGATAAAGTACCACTACCTGGGGTAGGTGAATGCTGGTACTGCCAAGACCAGAACGCCGAGGAGGCAGCAGATGAAGAGACAGCTTACTCTGGCCATTCTGAAACAATAAAAAAAAACAATAAGTTACACTGAAAGATATTGTGAATAAAATTGCCATCAATACTTATATCGCAATGTACGTAAAATATTAAAGCACTTTTTCCTTCTAAGTTATTTTTTTACGCAGGTAACGTAAAAACATTGTCATAATTCGTCATATATTCTGCGAGCAGCTAGATGAAAAATATTTCAGCGTTTGATTGTCAAAAAATATATTTGACTTTAGCAAGAATTTATCACTTCCGTTGTTAATATTTCATGTGTATTGTGAATATTTCACAATCTGTCGCTGCCGGTGTTAAAAAATGGAACATAATTTTAAATAAAAGTATGAAAACTATGAGATTTTAGTTCTCAATATGTTACGATACGAACTACCGTCATGCCGTAATTAAGGCAAGAGTAGTTGGGAAAAATTTTTCCAAATTAAATTTCTTTCAATTCAGTCAATAAAAGTCTGCATATTAAGGAGTCAAACAAAAAATCTTTACATAATTATAACGATCGCGATAATATACAAGCGAAATATCTAAAAACATGTCACATATTGGTGCATTTATCTTTAGTTTTTGTAAGTTTAAGTTCTCGTTACATAATTCCTAACATTAATCGACATAAAAACTATGAAATCATTGAACACTGAAGTTATTATCATGTAATTAATAAGTAGGTCTGGAACAATCAGATCAATGCACTAGACTTGCTCTGGAGGACATCGAGGGAGGGCGTTTGTAATCCGCTTGACTTGTTTAATATTTATATATAGTTTATTCGTTTGATTATAAAAAATCAAGATAACATAGTAAAAAATAAGACAGTTGAACCCAAATTATGTCTCGTAAATCTAATTTCTGATAAGAAATTTCGGTACAAAAAATCCAATCAAAAAACGTAATAGGACAAAAAATAATGTCAGAGTGTAATATTATGTTTCCAAATAATAATAAAAAAAATTATTGGACATAGTCGACTGTACAGGCGGGTTCGTATTTCGAGGAGCCACGACTTACAATTAGCTTAGCGGGACGAATGGCTACCAGGTGTAGCCACAAATAGCCTGAAATAGCCACAAATGGCCGCAAATAGGCAGGCCCTTGAGTTCCACAACAATTATAAGCATAACATGGTTCTGTTAGACATACTGGGGTCAGCTAAACACATACATTGTCCAACAATAGCCGTAAACCGTGACTTTGCATGTAAATGTTTAGAATTATATGAAAACTGCAAGTTCCGTACGCAAATTTTTGGTATAACTTCTGGCTATTACGCAAGTTACTTTAGAATTTGCGTATTTCTAGAAACATGATATTCATTATGATTTTTTGGAAATATATAGTTTAAAATTTACTAAATAAATGAAATACTGATTCATGTCGGCATAGATGTATTAGTTAATAAATTAATATAATTTCTAATACAATATCAACATCGCTCGGTATCTGATTCTATTTAATGTTTATTTATTTGTCTGTGCACCTTATCACGACAGACCATGCGTGCTATAATATCGGGCTCTTGTCAGCTAATTACAATCACGAACAGATAAAACAATCGATTGACCAAATTTTAGGAATACTTCGTACTGATTTTTATAATCGTGTATTCAATATATAAAGCTTATCACATTTTTCTTCTTAAAAGTCTTCCTGATATCGATTGTATGAAGCAATTTATTATGAAAACTTATCCCAATGCAAATTAATACGTATTTCGTAGTTTTGACATGAAATCTTATGTTACTTACAAAAAGACAGAAACTGCGGGAAGAATAAAAATATTAAAATTTAATTATCATCGTGTTTAGTATAGAAAAAGTAAATAATTTAGACAATGCCAAATATTATACATGTTAAAATAAATTCACACAGCTTTCGCTTCAGAACATAAGCTAATTTTAATATGTATATAATCGTATATATATGTATATATTTAGTTAGTATTATATGAACATAAATTCTAGCCACACTGTTCTAGTGTTTCGTGTACACAATAACACTCAACAAACATTATCTAGCAGCCATTGTTGTACGCGAGATGACGTCAAACACTCATAGGAGCACATCTTGAATGCAATTGTCTATATTTCTCCCTTTTAAGTGGATTATCCTTTATAAAAGTATAAGAAAAATAAACATACAAAGATAGTATAGATAAAGAATTTGTTTTATCGAAAAAGAAAAAACATCTAAATACATGTAATTGTAGTAAATGATCGCGTGCGTAGACTTATTAGGGTGTGTAGTTGTGATAAAGTAAAGTCATTTATGTTGGTTTATTCAAGCCGTCTCATTTTCTAAAGCCAAAAAATATACACAAGGATCACAGCCTCTTGATGGCGATGTAACATGTATCAAACAAAAAGAATCTTAGTTCCAACGTTAATAGATAGAATTTCGGGCCCCACGATACAGGTCTCCTAGTGTGGGGTCCAAAGACAATCAAAAATATTAAAATTGCTAAAACCATAATGCACCTCATCCAATGAAAAACACTGTAATAGCTTAAGTACGTTTAAAAAGGTTAATTGTGTCTCATGTTTCAATCTATGATGTAAGCATTGTGTTTTACTCAATAAAGTTATTATTATTAAGTTATTATAGACGAATTCATCAGTGATAATGCAAACTTTTCAGCACAAACAAAAATCTAACTCCAAGTAAACAAGTAACGGGTGGGAAGTTATTGTTTTTTTTTTTAACTCAAACTTCGTAAACCTCTAGAAAGAAATGAAAGTTAAATTGTTTGATTGCAATTCCCCAGAAGTTTCATTTGCGGTACAAATTGGTGTAGCTACAAACCTATTTAATATAGACCGGGATTTAATAGGAAAGGAAGGCTACTGCTGAGCTTGTGCTACCCACTTGTAGCGAACCGAATTATCCAGTCCGACAAAGTTATGTCAATAAAATATTATATCCGTGGAACAACGTGAAATTATTTTTTACTGTGGCAAAGTTTTACACAATTCCCTCAGCCTGATTTTGTAATACGAACGAAACAGACATTTAATAAGCATTTAAGCAACGAGGGAGTGGGTTATAAAAATTTAGAACAAATAATTTTGATGATAACTTTAATTCAAGTGAATTAGTAACTTGAAAAATAGAGATAATATTATTTAAAAAATAGATTTAGAATATTCTATAGATATCTTCAGGAAAATATAATAATCAAAAGTTCAAATTAGTGTAATCTGAAATGTCTGATGTACAATTTGCTACATTAACGTAATCCTACGAGGGTCAAACGGGGTTGTAAAATTTGGGAAGGAAAATGTTTACACATTATGCTATCAAACTGCGTTATTTGAACCACGAGGAAGTTATTTTGATACGAAACGTACTGTTGCATTACGCATAAGATATGTGGGTACTCTGTTTATTCAGTTTATAAACTTACATGAAGTATTTAAGGAAAGAATCATATATATTTAAAGACATAATTTTATTTATTCTCATTAATGTTTTGATTTATACATGAATATATAAATATTAAACCATTTTACTTCTATTAACCTTTGTCACATAAACAACGTATTTGCTTACAAAACAATTAACTTTTATCTAATACACAACTCAACTATAATGTAAATATATCACATATTAATTTAATACTATCATAAATCAAGACGATTTTAAATTGCAATTAGTTATTCCGTATGCAATTTGAAAGGAAGATTTAAAATAACTTTTCTCATATCACATAAAACTCTGAACTCAGTCAGTCACTTTCGTACGAACTGGTGGTGATTTAAATTTCTCAAGAGTATTCCAAGCAGGAAGCAATATTGCTGTTCGTTGTATGAAAACTGAAAACTTTATTAGACAAAACTGCACATATAAAAGACGAGACGGTTTTGATTTAAACTTTATAAACAATTCGAAGTTATAGGATCATTCTGATTACTGTTTGTTGAAGTTTTATCGAATTTAAATGGCTGTTTTAGATTATAATACAAGTTTGATATATACAGGATAAAGACGTCTCAATTATCAATAATATTCGTGTAATTAAGCTGATAATATCGCATAAATTTTTCTATCATTTTCAATCAGACTAATGACGAAGATAAAAATGTTTTACATATGCAATTCCAAAGCATTCAATCCTAATGTAACGTTATTTTTCTATTATCGTTACAATTTAATTATTAATTATAATTTATTTCATATCTACAACTATTATACTTGAAAAATATTGAATAAGATTAACAACTAATAATGTTTATATAAATCAATCAAATATCAAATAGCACACGAATACAACGACAGTGTAACGACTGATGACTGAATGAAATAACAAAGATTTACTTGTGATCCGTCAAGAAAACGATTTTTTTATACAACATAATAAAGCAATCTCAAACATTCGATTTGAATATTTGATTCCCGAATCACCATTACTCGGTAATGACATATAAAAAGGTATTTACATAGAAACACTCAAAGTGACGTCGCGGACGAATTGATTGAGGAAAATGTTAAAAACAATTGTGTATATGTCAGATTCGAATAAAATGAAAAATCATTTTCAAATACAGTCATCCAAAGAGTTACTGTAACATTCAATTATGACACTTAACATTAATCAAATAGAGACTACTATTTCTAACTTTTATAAAGTTATAGGTGTGGTATTTGAAGAATTTAAAAATATTGTTGCAGCTGTAAGCAGGTTTAAGACCAGTTCGTTATTATTCTTATCATTTAGGGGAGAATTTTTAATTGTTGAGGTCGTAAAGTTGACGAGCTCGGTAGCTGTTAATTATATCTAAGGTCGTAATTGGTATTACAAGTAAATTTCCAGTTATTTAATTCAATTTATTGTAACTTAGTGTTCTTCTCAATCCAGATGTCCTCTTGTTTGTTTTTAAGTTTTGTCTTTGTTACACAAATTGTTTACAAAGCTATCGTGGTTATTGTACAGTGAATTTCAATTTGAATGTCTTTGTTCTATTTAAGTTGGATCGAATTAATTTCATTCAAAGGAAATCGTTTTGTTCATGATAATTTCTGTTATGTTGAAATGGTCAAGCATCTATTTTCTAAAAAAA
>DVQP01002376.1:0-12740 GCA_018231745.1 Danaus eresimus
TTATATATTGTTGTACACATAACAAAAATTACGTCACGGCATGAAGTGTCTCTGTAGGAGAGGCGACCCGCCGCGAGGCTTCTATAGTGTCATGGTTATGATAGCATACATATTAACATATATATAACATTAATTAAAACAAATGGAATAATTAGATTTAATATTTATCTAAGACAGTAATTGTCAATTGCATGTCTGTTAGTAAACATATTTTAGGAAATAAAGCAATTCCTGCGCTTTACATTGGGCGCTTTAACACAAATAGATGTATATAATCTGTCAGAAGCAGCTGGATTCCAAGGTAACTGACAGGCTCATGTGTATAGCCCTATCTCCGAAGGACCATCTGACAATACTCTCAGTAACAGACGAGGACTAAATAAGCCCATTTATTTAAGCATTCACATCAAAACAGACTACCATCATGTAATGAGATTCGATATAATTGCCAATGAGCAAACAAAACAAATGATTCTTTAAAGAAATACATATTACGTTTATAATCTATATATCTAAGAAAGGTATCTATATATCTTACGTTTATATCTATACATCTATGAGTCTATATATCTAAGAAAGGTCGTGTTAGTTACATAATTTATAACACAAGACCGGCTGTTCGGGTTTGGCTGAAAATTGGTTGACATGTTTTTAAGGACAAGGGAAATGACGAAGGATACTTTCCATCCGACAGAAAAAGAAAAAAATAAGTTTATCAAATCCAAAATCTATTGCCTTAAAGGAGGAATAGAGTTCGCCCGTTCAGCATTATATTTCTAATTCGGAAACTAACGGAGACGAAGTTGCGGGTAAAAATTAGTATGTATATTAAAGTTAGAGTAAGTACTTGTATATGTTGATAAACTCCTAAAAGACTAGACCGATTTGAATGATTCTGATGGCGAACCAGATGATTTAGATTCACAAATCCACCGGCAGATGGTGCTGCAGTCGGTAACTAATCTATTTAATAAGAAAAGCCTACAACATAGGTTACTAAATGTATTGTCTTAGTATGCCTACATATCTGTGATCGCAAATCTGATGTTAACACGTAGTCGAAAGCAAAAACTAGTATAATTAATACTATATATAAAATTATTAAGCAACAACAAAAGAAAAATTGCTTTCAACTATCGAAATAGAATAATAATAGCGTCGTGTTTGATTAATGATAGTCAAGTATCAGAGCCGCACACGAGAAGACAGTCACTGCCAAACATAAAATTGATGCACATAACACAGCTAATTGATAATAACGGAATTGCTCTCATCCAACCGTCGCGATGCTAAATAAAGGGATGATACACACCTCGGTGTTCGGCTTAAATCTTATTTGTATATGGTTATTTTAAACCCCGCTGTGACTCAGGTACGTGGCGCTCCGTATTTAATGTCTGTACGTCTGATTACGTCATTTGTTCCGTAATATGTACTAACGTCACCTTATTGTTATTGTATAAAGTGGTGTATTTCATATTTACTTCCAACTCATGTAATTTTCGTATACACATATGGTTTTAAGTCTAGTGATTTACAACATATTGTTCTTGTTTACAATAAAATATATAATAATAACGTATCAGATTAAGGACATGCGCGATCCTTTATTACAAATTATAACTCCTGATATAACTAAGTGCTTGTCCTTGCCATTCATTGAATCTATAGTTTTTGTATGTATAAGACAAACCAAGCCCTAAGGAATATAAATTATTATACTACATTTAAATTGGACATCCCGCGTAGTGCGTAGGTACATTTAAAGATAACATTATTTCATCTCAGTAACAGCTTCCTGTAACGGAACCGGCTTCATCAGGTTATGAGAGAATCAAAATAAGATTATCATGTTATGTTCAGATGAATGAATCTGTGTAAAGTAATTTCAATTATTCTTGAATGTTGAAATAAATATTTGAAACCTTAAAATCCCTTAAAAAAACGTATCAATTACAAATTATATATATAAAATATGACTAAGCCATCAAATATTTGTGTAGACGGTGCATAAACATAATAAGTCATGTATATATAAATAAGATATGTAGCAGAAACTCCATATTAGTTATATTTACAATGGCAGACTCGCTGCCAGCCCCCGCAGTGGTGACTCAATGGAAACCCCTATATGACGTCATCCAAGTAAAGTACAATGGTTTTAGGAAGCTGTCTGAGATCTAGATACAACAAAGAATAAAACAGCCAAACTATACACATGTATTATATGGAAGAAAAACTTTATAATTATCCAGAAGCGGCAACATGGAAATAATGTCGCTTCCATTAAATAAATGTTAAGTTTCTTTGGCAGTCATCAAGGTTATATTATAAAATTAATGACAGACAAGAAACACCATCGCTGTGAGAGACATGATTTATGAGACCATAATTAAACAGTTGATATTTGCGACGGACAAAGCCGGCGGCGGCATTATGTATAGAGCGAGAGCTCACAAATTAATGTCGTATTGAAAGCCATGATGCTACACGCCCTAAATAGATGTTCAATGAAAATAATTGATTGAATCGATTTTATATAGAAACATAATTAGAAACTAATTACACATCACTATACTATTCTGATATACCGTGAATATAACTAACAAATTTTCATAACATATAAATTTATCGTTGTGCATACGAAATAGAATATTTCCTTTAACTACAAATTTTTAACTTTTTATAACGCACCATTGACAGTCCAAAATATTTATACACATTTTTTTTTTTTGGACGGAAAATATACTGTAACGAGGTTACAGAGAGGTCGAATAAATAACCAATGTCGCAGAAGAGGCCAATAAAAATAATATTTTATACTTTATGGTAAAAATGTTTGCCTGCATCTTCTGATCATTCGTACGGACGTGTTTATGTTACCCTTGATGTTAATATAAATGTCACAATTATATTGAAATCTGTCCGGAACAGTTCATTTTTTTCCTGATTAAAAAGCGCGACCTTCTCCCTGACCTTAGCCGTACCCTTGATAAAATACATAAAAAATTTCGTGACAAGCGATCCCGCCGTTCGTGTGTGAGTAACAAAAAGAAATCGCATTTTATAACGATTAACAACTTTATAAATATTAAGTAATTTGATAAATTAATTTCATGATACTAACATTATTAACGTATTAATTTAATACAACTAGATTTAAAGAGCTCGTGTTACAAAAAGGACAATCCAAACATTTTAGAACAATTCTAACTATTTCCGTCATTTCACAATAAAAATAAACTTCCTCAGCTGTAACCAGCCCGCGCCGGCGAGCGCACGGTTTGCCAATTTATATTTTACCGACACTACCTACCACCTACCACCTACCACCTACTGTTTCTAACAACAAAACTTTAATTCTACTATCTGCTTCAGATCAAATCTTTATATATTTTTAAACGAATTCCATAAATGATTAAGTATAATTACGTGAGTGGTTTACAAAAGCCTATTGCTTTTTCTTCGAAAGTTAATATTAACGTTTGGGTTTAATCTATATTAACAGCCCAGTGCATAGAAATCTGTTGACCAACAAAATAGCTACAGACACAAAATTATGTATATTAAATAAACTGTGATGTGTGTAATAATTATAAGCAAGACTATATATCGCTTCAAACAACTCATTAAAGATTTTCATTATGATCATTTCCAATACATCATTTATTTTGTATTTCTCCTCTCTTGTTCTCCGATATAATATTATATATAATGAAGCCAATTCAGCTGCAGCACAAGTTTTAAATGCATAACACAACCTCTATACGACGGTAAAGGAAGGGCTGTTTGGGTCAAGAGAAGTCTCAAACGGGACCTGACACTAGACTATAGTGTAACGAGATATATATATGTAACTAGCAGACTTCTCTTATCAATACATCATACTGGTAGCTGTTATATTAAAGACGATATCATTTTATGAACTTATACAAATTTCATATACGTACACAATCTTTAATGAAGATAAAATGTACATGTTCGTGTTTTTAATCATATGATATTAAACAAATTTAATTTTAAAATCTTTCTAGTCTTCAGCCGATCAGACGGTAGAGGTGTTGTATATCAAAAGAACAATAAAACTCTGTTAGAATGAAAACAAAACCTAGTGCATGAAGTTAGTTATACGTATATAAAGTATATAGTTAAAATATAATAAAATATATATCTCTTTACATGAAAATAGTTTTGGACAAACGAATAGAACATTATGATTCTTTGAATCGGTATTATTATACGAATAAATGTCACGCTACTTTAACATATAAAAACAACTCATAAATAATCACGAACTTTTTAAGAACAATTTTACTCTAAATCCAATGTTTCGTATTTATATTCTAACCCAACCAATTATTGTATTATGTCAGACACCAGATTTATCAAATAGGACTTAATGTACTTCCAAAATAAGTCTATTTTAGACTGAGCTTAATCCCGATTTTCCATATAATATTTGCCATCGCCATAGTTAATTAAAATTATATGAAGCGTCTCTCTATTTTGATACGGCAAAGGATTTCGTAAATTCGGTATTGTGTAGCACAAGACCCGAATTATTGAGGCTTTATAAACATCGCACTAATAACCTAATACATTGAATTTAAAATATAATATTTATTTGACCTTGACAATGAAGGTTGAGGACATAATCCGAATTTGTATTATTTAAAAAGCTTCCAGAGAAACAATGAAATATTTGATTATATGATAACAGTCTTATACATAAAAAAATACTTTTATACATTTTTAAGCAATGTATTCACATAGATTCGTTTTTAAAAGGGTAATTGAAGGCTAAAAAAATCGCTAATATTAATTTATGGCAGTAAAAAACATTGAAGATCACAATGTGAAAATACAGTGCGGGTTTGCTTGAACGTGAACGCATTTAGGAATTATTTATTAAAATGGCTTTCAGTGGGGTCTGCGGAGCACGGCCGAGTCATCATGCTTCGCGTGTCTATAAAACGCTCAAATTTGATTAAAACTTTACGTTATACATAAATTTCGGGTGAGTGACGAGAAACGTGACTGCATGAAACACTAATATGACTTAGCTTCTTAACTCCAAACTGCCAGTGTCATCGTTATCCGTTTATAGTCATTGTAAGAACATTGTGACTACTTGTAAAGAAAATTTTAATATATATATTATAATGATTCTAATGTTTCAGACAGACACAAGGACTGACCAACGTTGTATAAAATAGTAGCATATCAAAACTTAATAATATTTTAGTGATCTTGTACGTTACATCATATAATGTTCATATCGGTCGAGCTGGGCCTTATTCAACCCAGTCACAACGAGTTCCAACCAGCTCAAACTATCCGATGTCAGCTAGTTCTGTTTTTATGTCTACAATGTTACAGCGTACACTCTATGTAGTGATGTCGTGTCAGATTCATCTTCTTTCTCATTTCAATGTTTGTTATTCCGCCTTTTTTACAGATTTTATTAATTGTAGTAATAAGTGCTTACATATGTGTGTATTTATTTAAATTGTGACATTATATGTTACTTACTTAGCATTTTTAAGGTCTGATGAACAAATCATCTATTTTGATTTTCAACATTTTCATGATTTGTAAATAAATTATATTTTTATAATCGTTTGTATAAGAATTTGTTTTAATTAATATTAACATTTTACTATTTAAATTATGACTGACATAAAACAACGAATCTAGTGTAATTTTTAACTGAATGATAATGTTCCGGAGTGCGTCGTCATCAACGCTAAACAGACAAACATACACAAGCGAAGTCAAACAATGAGAGTATTCAGAACGAGCGTTGTACCTAACATGTACAGACGACTAAGATTCCCAAGACATGCTTTAAAAAACTCTAGAAGCAATTGTACTACACGCTTGCTGAGAAAACTTTGTTTAGAATGCTTTAAAATTGTAAAGTTAGCTAGTTGATACATACATACATACATACATGCGACTGGTATGAAATCTAACACGCGTGTATAGATTATACAGCTGTCACTGTATTGAGTAACTTCACCTTTCAAATGCAACACGTTCATGACTACATTACCTTAAGAGTTTAATAAGTTTCGAAATAGCTATACGATAAAAAAAATTTACCATATTTAAGTGCACTAAAGATATATTAAAAATCTCCAACAGCTGTGAAACTAACAACGTATTCTTTGTTCATTACCTCGGATGATAATACGCAATACCTTAACATTTGGCAAGCCATTCGTACTTTCGCAACGTTCCACTTTCATTTCCCATACATAAAAAATCCCAGTCTGACTGAATGCAAATAAAACATTTACAGACAACATCAATATAAAGGTTAATTTAATATATATCTTTTCATACCGTCAACATCAACTATAGTAGGATAATTGTGTTTTTTTAATATAAAAGTATTAAAATAACAACTCGTCACAAACACGATGAAACCATTCGCATGCGAATGATTAAGTTCGGTATCGAGATTGCGGCCAAATATTTGAACCGAATTAAAACGACACTCTGAATTCACGAACACGGAAATACGAAACATAGTACATACGGTATAAAGGTGGTTATGGCAAAAACTCTATCATGTGTCTCTCGATTTAGCAATACGGTGTCGAAAAATTTATGTTCATGTGAGCGTTCATTTGAAAACTGAAAGCTGATGGAAATTCGCTACGAGCATGTGATAAAAATTTGCTATCAACAGCTAACAGGGCCGCGGGTAGATTGAAGTGATTTTTAAATATGTATATAAAAAAATCTGTGTGTCTGTGGTGATTAGATGGGAACTGTCAGGGCGAGATTACCTGAAACAAGGACATACACTTCATTATAAAGTTAATTAACTTAATACAATGATAAGGTTTATATATACATTTCATTATAAAATAAATACAAATCACAGAAAATTCTATATTTATGTCAATAGAATCTTTGAAAAAATAAACCTTAGAAACAAAACAAATACGAGATATTGTTTTTACCGCATCTAAAATAATAACTATTTTGAAAGTTAATCTAAAAATACAAATCGCATTGTGTCTCACACCGAAGAACGATCTGATATAAAAAGACGGACAGACAAACATCCACCAGCCCCAGGAGGTAATGATGCGTCGCCGGTTTCAGATTGGTTGGCGATCGAGTTACATTGGGAAAATTAGTATCGATGGAATACGGCCGGGGATAGGAATATGCAGTCGTTTACATGAACCTAACTGGCGTATATTTGTTTACACTATTACAGTAGGTATACAAATATTTAAATACATAACATATATAGGTACCTATTTAAGGACAAGTAACAAGTTAATTATTACTCTTGTCCCCTGAGAACTCAAACAAATAAGAAAAAACAAAATTAAAGTATTTTAATATCCAATGCTTTCGAACGTTTAACTGATTTTTGAATCTTCGAAATAAAAGATTTTGTAACATAAATATTATTGAAAATACAAAAATGTAGGTTTTCTTCGTCTTAATACTACCCAAACAGACAATATACTTTTAGTTAAAACAAATGTATTTTAAATAAAATTAAATGCAAAGAGGTAAAAAATAGAATGAATCATAGCTAATACGTCTAATAAAAAGTTTGTAGAATAAAAGAATTTCATTAAAAATAATATAACTGTAATAAACGATATATAAAATCAATAAAAGGTATAATAATTACTTTTATTAGGGTATTTATGTAAATCGTATTAATAATTATATATTATTATATAGGGAATTTCAATAATATTATAGTGTACAGGTTAGTAGGTAAATGTTGTTTGGTGTAAGTTGTATAATGAAACACACACGAGCGTCGTGAGTGCGGAGAATTGATTTAACACATACCCACTGATAATATTGAATCACTTTAAAATTTTATATAAGAATTCAGTTAAAATATATGCTGTTGTTTAAGAAGAACCTCAATCTGAACATTTTTTTTTCAACCATATATACAGATATGTACTGTCAATCTTCAATGTAATATATCATTATAATATCACGAATCTGTTGTCCTTATCAAATGTGTAACGAATCAATGTACTGGGCAACTGAACATAAATATACTTCTAGAAATGTTTTCAGGAAGGCAGGCCGGCCACCTTCCGTTGAAGATTTTCACATGTGACCCAATTCTCCTCCTTTGATCCGTCCGATACGCCACATCATCGGATGCAGCACGTGATTAATATACCGTTTGCTAAATACCTCATCTTCACTATCGTCATTATATATACAGATTGCACAATCATGTGGCTTCTATAAACACTTGGGTCTTATTAAATCTGTACAATATGTATCTAAAAATTTCATGAAAAAATTGTTTAAATCTACAACGAATTAATCTTATTTATTACGAAGCTTATTTTTAATTATGCTAGCAATTTTTTTCCTGATGAAGACTCAAAATATCGTCACACTTATACTACTGAAAAGGTTTTCATGAAAGTAGATTATGTAGTAAAAGGTGACAGGACCTCGGTGAAGTACACACACTTAAATGTAATTTAATCGACATATTTGCAGACAGAGCCGCGATAAACAGCTAGTAGTAAACAAAATTTCATATCCAAAGAGACCCTTGACCCGAAAAAACTGTATGCAGAACATCGAAAAGTTACCTAAAGTGTTTTGAAATAAACACATCTGTACAATGTTAATAATTATATATATAATACATAATACTGTGAAATACTTATAAATTAGCCTAATTTCCGACTGTCTGTTTTCTCATTAATTATATAAGGAATTGTTTATAGATATTTTTAGGAGAAAAAACTCAGTGAGTTACAGAGAAAAAGATTGAAGCAAAACAACTTTGTAGTGACTTTCAGTTTTGACCTGTATGTATTCTATAATGAGATAGTCAGACAGATAGATACATAGATAGATAGATAGATATCTCATCTCATCTGCATATGACATGTAATATTAAATGAGCAATATGTTGAAACCTGTCGCAGATTCGATTCTCGTTGTGACAGACTCTGTCGACACTTCGTTTTAGTTATATTTATAAAATATTGATAGTAGCGGGTTTTCATTTAATTAAAAACCTCTTAAAAATATAACTATCCGGTGCAATTTACTCCTTTTTTCAGCTGTCACACTAAACATAACTCA
This sequence comes from Danaus eresimus, assembly GCA_018231745.1. Taxonomy (NCBI): domain Eukaryota; kingdom Metazoa; phylum Arthropoda; class Insecta; order Lepidoptera; family Nymphalidae; genus Danaus; species Danaus eresimus. The sequence goes on from DVQP01002376.1 coordinate 9,112, forward strand.
ATAATAATAAGGAAAAAATATACCAATTCCATTTAAATACAAAATCTACAGTTACTATGTAAACATTATACATGTCTATGAAATATTATAAAAACTATTAAATTGAGATCAAAAAAATAATTACACAAGATTTAATCATTTTAGGTACTTTTTTACTTCTCACAAACAGAGTACCTAAATATAAAAAACAATCAAAATTGACGTCATTACTGACTGACTAACTGACATTCCTGTAATCATTTGTAAGTAATTTATTTAAACACGCCTTATGATTTAAAGGATAGGAAATTGTTTTGTACGAACATTCAAGATAGTGTTGGCACAGCCAGTTCAAATAAATGATTCTATCGATAAATGTACAGACAATGAGAGTAGTTTAAGTGATTAGTTGATATTGTACTAACAAAGACGCTTCGAGTGATAGTGTATCCGTAATAAAAATATATGAGTTAATTTTTACATTTCAAACATTAAAGATACCGCGGTAGGCCATTTCTTTACAGCCCCATATATATTGTAAATTATCACTTTCTAAAATTTAAATTTTAAGACAGCAAAAGTAATTAAATCTGCAGGATTTCTTCCTAAATGGCAATAAACATTAAATTATCATAAAACCAAAGTATTATAAACCAGTAACAGATATAACGACTCAGACACAAAGTAGAACGACAAGAAAGCTACTGCACTACGATTACCCCTAGTTTGATTTGCCACACTACATTCGAATCGTTTAATGTTATTCGTTTATTAATTTTCGCACATTATTGATATGTCAAGATTGTTCAATGTAAAACGGTAAACGCCTAGAATATAGTAAGACAATACAAAATTGTGCTAAGCATACTGTGCTTGTTACGCAGTACGCTTTGTTATAAATCACTTAATATTAATTACCTTCTCATACCTTTAATTTTTATGTTAAACTACTTTCATATAACTTAAGTACTTCTATGAATCTCATATAAATAAAAACACTATTACAAAAAAATCGTTAGAATAAATTCGTTCTAATACATTAGGATAAAAACATCAATCAATTACGGAGCTACATTAGAATTTAATACACAAATGACGGGTTCGGTTCTGTAAGATTATCATCTCATTTGTTTCCTGCATACATTAAAGAGCCGAGAAACTTATTACTTCAACTTCATATAAACCGAATGTGTATAATTTCCAAACGAATAAATACAGGCTAAGATCCAGTGTTTACGGCTTTCTGATAATATTAAAAGAGGTTGCGGTATTAAAAGGTTGTATATATGATAAACCTAGATAGTTCAGAACAGATATACTTATATTTTCTCAGATCGAATTTAAAATCAACAAACTTCTCATTGCAAGGGAAATGTATAATGAATAGATAAATGAATTAAACGTTAAGCTTGTATCGTTAATGCAGAACTGTATGATATATGGCTACATGTATGTATGTTCATCACTATATACAGCAAAAACTGTGGTATGAATGAGTTCTATGTTGTGAAGCTGGTACATTAACAGTCCGATCTGGATGCGAAGTGTGAGTTCGAGTGATCTGTAGTAAACAACTCTCGTGTTATCATATATCATGCATGTCCATGTAAACCCATGACGTCACTGATAACGGCCGCTTATAATAATTCTGCCTTGATACTTAAGTAACTTTAAATTTAATAACGGCTTGACATCAAATTATTCTTCATTTTTGTCAGAGCGAGTGTTTTAATGAAAAAAAAAAAACAAATTTATTTCCAAGTTTCCTCGTTACGCGTGCACGGTGGTAATGTTTCTTTTTTTCTAATATCGCACATATTTGCATATAATCTTGAGTACGACTCACGTGTAACCTTCAAGCAGCTCACAAGCCACCAATATCAGGTGTGAACTGTTAAAGGTATGTTATGAATTCTGTTTAAATTAAACGTGCCATTGTGTGTTGTAACACGTGCTCTAGCTCGTCACGTTTCGATCGATCGAGGCGAGTCAACGTGAAACGAGAGCTGAATTCATCGACATTATTTTCAAATATTAAATCTTGGAAATCCTAGAGAAGTTATTTCTTATTATGTAAATACTTCATACCGTGACGTTGTTTGGTATCAACCTTCATATAATCCCAAGAAACCCAGAGAATTTGTTACTTAAATACGGATATAACTTAAATAAAATCTATCTCTCGTGAATATTAATTTAAATTTTATAAATCATTTAACATACTGCTACAAATATCCATATAAATATATATGTACGAGTCAGTATACTACAACAACGGAGATATTAAATTGGCCGTTTGTATAATTCATAAAGGACAACTATTCTACACAAATTTACTAAGCTTAATAACAGCTAAAACCATTTAAATTAGTGAGAACGTCCGATGTCTATGAATAATGACCCGAATCAAGTAGACCGCTCGTCAAAATGTTGAGGGGTTTTGCGTTTTATTAATGAAACATTATATCAAATTTAGATGTAATTACTATTGGTATTATGATAAATTGCTACATTACGTACAACCCTCCACTTAAATAACATTAATTTTCTGATATAGCCTTCAGTTTAAATTGTATTTTAAATATTAAAACACTCTATTCACCAGGCATGTTATCATATAAGAGAGATTTTTATATGAAAACTATCGAAAGCTGTGATGCAGAGAGTTCTATTGATTTACATTAACAGATAAAAATTTTATGTTTTCTGGCTAGGTTATATCAATGTGAAGACTACACATTCATATTTTCGTATTAAACAAATTAATTATTATATATTAACTACGAATTACACAATTTAATATATTAATCGATAAACATGTAAAATATTGTACTGTATTATTTATATATAAATAATTTGATCTTATAATCAATAAGTTTTGTATGAGACATCTGGACACTACTAGTATATAAGTATATACTTGACATACATATATAACACTACAGACACATTACTTGACATATTAATGATAAACGTATAGTAAACAAACGCTTTCCCAATTATAATACTTGAATATATATATTTTCCATTATTAATCTATTTAACTACTAAATCACATTTAAATGTACAGATTATTCACGATACAAGACTTAATGTAAGTTTGAGAGAAATGAACGAAAATAAATGATTTCGGTGCAAAACATTTTAAACAAACACATATAAGCAAATTAATAAGCATATAGGTAATATTATAAGCAAATTTTAAACGTAAAATTATGATTCACATATAAATACATATAAAAATATAATTAGAAAAATCTATAGACTCACACAGGATCGATATTATTAATTACAATATTAATTATAAATTGAAGCTGTATAGAATTTAATTTACGAATAAACTTGTAGCTTTATGAGATGTGATCATGTTTTCAAATTTATATAAGGTTGTTCGAGATGTTAAATTTTATTTTACGGTAAGTAGTGATAAAGCTAGAGGTCAAAGGAGAGGTAAATTTAAAGAAAATTAGTTTATCCATTTTTCTGTCTGTATTTGAAGACGAAGACGCAAGTTAAGATTTGTGTTTAATAAATTCAATCAAAGCACTTTATTTCTATTAACATTTCCAATTCAATACCATTTTTTATCATTAGTATGAAAAGCATGTAATAAATCACACACACACACACACATACATATATATATATAA
>DVQP01002377.1:0-12740 GCA_018231745.1 Danaus eresimus
CACTCCCACCGTCCTTTATAATATCACAACAATAAGTTGTCAAAGAAAATCAAAATAAAAACACGGAATTGATTACGAAGACTCAAACGTTAAATGCTGTCTTGACCGATATAGTACTTGTATAATAATAATTGTTATTTGATTCTAAATTTCCATATATTATATATATTATATATTATTGTTGATGTTGTAAAAAAACTGATTTGAAGTGTCGTATGTGTTGTTTAAAGACAACACTATATTAATCATAAAATCTTTTAAAACGAACAAAACATGTATTTGTATAAAATTTTATAAATAATTATCCTTGTAGATAAAATTTCTTCTTCTTCTAGTACTCCTAGAAGAGTATTTCGAAGCGGGGAAATTTTTAACTTATTTTTTAAAATGTGATATAAAAAAGTCTTTAAGCCACTGGTAGATCAATCCAGATCTGAACAGCGGCTACGAAGAGCTGGTCATGTGAAAAAAATGTCTAAAGCAATTATTGTTCAAAGAATGTACTTACAGTGAAGTTCAGACAATAATGTTTCTCTATTTTTATGAATACAAATAATAATTTAGGAGATAAAATATCCTGAGATATCCAACACATGTCACCATTTACATACATTGTAATACAAGTATTGGTCAAGCAAAAGTAGTTAGAAGAGAAATCTAATAGACGTGTTTGATTAAAATTATATTTCTTAAATGTACTTCGGTAAGTTTCGAAAAGCAAAAATAACTAATGTATGGAGTGAATAAGACTTTTTTTATGTAGGAGTAGATGTGAGAGTAGAGTAGAATAAAATTTCCGTGACCTAAATAAACAATGCAGTGGAAACTTCTTAATGAATATTTAAAACTTTATCCTTCAAGGTAAACTTTATTTTTGTAAACGAAATATATATATCATAAAATTTTAGTAAAATTTACCTATTCTGTTTTATTCCGTACAGTATTGCTTTAGATTAGTCCATAATTAAATTTGTATCAAATTATGGGACAACTTCGATTCAAGTCAGGACAGCATTCAAAATATTATAATATTAGTTAATAGTGCAGCGTAAAATTTATTTAATATTTTATAAATATAATAATTTATTTTCTTAATTAGATCACATTACTACAGCCTTTAGCCGCATTATGAATAACAACCTAATAATATACACGGTACAGAAAAGGCACGGACCCTTCGGGACAATCGCACGTGGGTGGCGTCTCCAATCTCAGCATTATGCACACCCGCTATTCTAATACTTTGCCTGTATTATGCTCCTCTGTATAAAATAATTACAGTACCTATAAATAGATATATTCCAACGAAACAAGATAAAAAATACAAACAATAACCATTGCTGTCATTATAAAAAATAATAAAAATTCATTTATGAAAACGAAAGTAGTTGAGATTTTCATAAATCAAAGCTTATAAAACTTTAAAATAAAACCACCCATCATGAACTCGTAAAATCTCATATAACTACTATAGGATGCATATCTTTGTTCTTATCTATTAAGATAAGTTTAAGCTATGTAATCGTAACGAACAGTTATACCAGAGTATCCTTCCAGTCGTGCGGGATTGCCACACTTGACCGTCGGACACAGCCGAGGGACGATCTAAACCAATACACGCCGAACGTAATTTATAACTTGCTAATGATCATGTGTGGACTTTATTAACATTTATTATGCTAATATCGTAATGCAACATTAAAGTCAATAGACACGTTTATTTTGTTGTAACCTTTTGTTTTCAATAAACGAAACCTTTGTTGAGTATTCCCGAATATAAAGCTATAATGTTTAATTTATGAAGACATCAGTTTTCTTAAATGCTATTTTTATTCCCCAGAGTGTATATAAAATATGCCTTCTTAGAATCTTGGCATCATAATAAAATAATTTATTTTATTTTCGATTACTAAACTGGAAGAAAAAAATGTTGATGCTGCAATTTCTCAATGTCAATGTCATACTTTAACATGTTAATCCGAATGCACGAAAGATTAAAAAATAATTAACAACTTAAACTTAGGTTTTGAAATTTTTCAATATGAAATATGAGTCTATATTTTGTTTTTTCCTTTCAGGATAAGTTTATTCTCTATATTCATAAATAATAACGAACTGAAAGAGTAACGTAATAAATGTTCATGACATTACTATGCATTCCGTTCGTTATATTTTTATCCGTTATTACTTAATGACCTTTAATAAAAATCTTTCTCGGATAAAAAGCTTATAACAATAACAATAATCGTGAGCTCTGTTCCGTTTAACTTATTGATCCCATCGACCCCTGATAGACGTTGTGCGCGTGAACCATGCAGACATCAATATAGGAATTACATTTGTCAATTATCCGACATTTATATAGGAAAGTCGTTTAACATAGGTGTATTTTTTTTAATTTTCTTTGTTCTTTACGATAACACTGAGCAAATTTTAATGAAACCGCAGCATGACCCACGAAAACTTTAATAATATATCTATAGTTATGATAACAACATAGTTTCTATTCTACATATGTTTTAAATACATTCACTTGCAGGATAATGTCTACCAAACCTATCTAATTTATCTTCAATCCATTATAACTAATAAAAAAGGAAAAATAATTTCTAGTTCTGTAGACTGAATTTATTTGGATCCAGTGGAAATAAGAAGACTTCCATATCCAAATAAGTGACTAAAACCGCAAAATATTTTAGTATAACCCTCTATTTGCATAAAACTTCCCGTGAGAGAGCATTCGACGGATCCAATTGGGATGGGCAGCGTTCAACAATAATGATATATCAGTACACTATACTATTTTTGTTGCCAGCACTATAACCAACCTGAACCTTAGAAGTTGCTCTTTAAGGCCTCATAAGCATGCTGAAAGTCTGCCAAAGAGTAAAAGTTAAACTATAATTAGATGGTTTTTTCAAAATCACAAACAAGTTACTGAAAACTATTTAAATGCTGTGAACGTCTCACATAGTTTTCTATCAGAAAAATGATAGACATAGTCGTAATGTCTCCAGTGGTCATATATAAAAAAAACGATGACTGGATATACAATCCACGAGGTAAACCGACAACTTGGTCAAGTTGAAATATCTTTTTAGAACAGTTGAAGCAAAACCAATAGACCTGGACATCCTTATTTAATTGGACAGGCTAATATCCAGCAGTAGAGGATGATAGTTAAATCTATGATAATTAAATTCGATAATTATTCATCTATGATAATTATTAATTAATTAATTTAACTATATTCAGCCCTTGGCATTTTTTCTACTAACCCTGATATGAAAAAGCAACTAGCATTAAATGTATTACATTCGAAATAAAACTCCATCACACTTGTGTAAAACATCAAAAATGATATGATCACTGCATTATTAACCTGTTTACAAGACGAAAAAAGCAAAACCAAAATAGAGCTGGGCGTGTGTATGAATATTAATGTCTTGTCCAGTTTTTAATATTTTCAACACAATACGAACTTCCATACTAGCACTACAAAATTTATCTTTTTAAATTTACAAGAAAATAAGGAGAATTGTTGATTGTATCAAACAAAATCTGCAAAATTAAAAAAAAAATTTGGACACATTTTAATGAAAAGTATTTGTTTTTTCTTTAAATATTTCACTTAAAATATATTTCAATATCAAACATTGACTTAGAATTAATAAAAAATGTGCAGATGTGTATAAAATTAATGAGAATACGTAATAAAAGTATGAATTGGTTCAGAACACTTAAGAAGATATTCAGTTCAAACTACATGACAAAGCATCACCACCAATTCAAACTACAAACGGAATTTCAAAGTTCTGAACTCGTCAAATTACGACTGTAACCCCGAGAATGAAAACTAAAGTTGGAGCAAACTTTTCAATCAAGCCCCTATGGCCGTGTGTGGAGAATTAAAGGGAGGCCTCTCGATGCCCCTTAAAATGGGTTTGGCCCTGAGGAAAAAGATTCTTTTTATTTCATTGCTTAAAATAAAATAAATAATTAAAGTATTTTTTTTTTGTTCTCTGAATTTGTTTGTAGCGTGTGCAATAAACTAACTAAATAAATAAAATATAATTGCAACGGTGAAAATTTTAATGTTATTTTCTACACAAAATAATTTATATATTAGTATAACTTAAAAATACTATTTGTGTTCACATATTATATATTATTGTATTACATATATTATATATTTAAAAAAATCACCATATTAATACGTAAACATTTTAACAAGCGATACATATAATTTCATAACTATGATGAAATATACAACTAACAAAAGCCTCCTCTACTATTTGTTCAAACCTAAGATAAGTCACTAAACTTATCTCAACCCGAGAAGTAAGTCGAAAAACTTACCAGTCTTACACGATGTCGGGTCCGGGGATAAGTTAATTTATTATCTTCACTATCTCAACCATCTTTAGATTTGAGTTTATAATGTTATTTCAAATAACTTGCCAGTTAATAGTTTAAAGTACGTCTATGAAATGTTTTCCTACACTCTTCCTTTCATGTTCTATATGAATCATTTGACAAGGTTTTTGAAACTTGCGGCGACAGTGTCGCGGTGACCTAAGCTAATAAAATACTCAGACAAAATATATTAATTACTACTTTTTTAAGAAGGCAATATTATTGTTTCGATAATTTTAATCCTACTGATAGCTTATTCGAGGAAGAAAACAAATACGTATCACAAAAAAAAAGTACATCCGAGTAAATTCCATCTATTCGTGTCACATTTCCGAAAATATCATCAAAAGTTAAATGCTCTGTAACTGGGTATTGTCGCGTATTTTCGTATTTCAGTACGAAAATCGAGTCAAACTATTGACCTTCTTTTCATAAATGCCATTCAGCATACACAAACATCAAAATATTAATTAAAGTTCTGTATACAACTGTTATAAAGTTTTAAGCATACCAGTTATAGCCACAATACTTACCAATATAACATATTTATTCCTTTTAGAAAACCTAAAACATACATTTGACTGTATATTTTTTCTTTGTTCTTATATAGCTTCTGAATGAATAAGCTACTACAAAGAATATTTTTCTTTTTATTCAATTTCCTATTTAAAGTAACTCCTTCATAATTTTTGTCAATATAACAAACGCACCGTTACAGCAAATCTTTTTATTTCAGACCGCTTTAAACCTATTCATTTATTTGATACAAATTGTTTTTAGAAGAATAAAATGAATTATTTTGATTAAAGTTACTCGTTAACTTTTATAAAAAATAAATCTTCTTAAGTATATCATTATATCAAAGCAACTTATACAATAAATACAACAAACCAAGAAAAACTATCTTAACGATTAGTATAAGATTTTAATTTTACTTGTCTAAAAAATAGCATCGGAACTTTTTGCCTCAAAAATACTTTTAAAAGAGAAAACAATAATGCGAGCGGAGTCGCGGATACTGTCTAGTTTATTAAAATCATAAATGTATACGGTTCCAATACATAACAATCAAATGAGTAATCAGAACGACATACTGATGCGTTTAAAGCCGAAGACGATGACCGCGGTGGGGACGGTGTTTATTTATATATTTTTTTGGCTCCCAGCCAGATGACCGCTGCGCAGGCGCATCCGTTTATTTAGAAAGTGTTAAATGTCTGCGAAAATATTTCGCGCAAAGCAAATTGACTTAGTGATGTTTGTTGGAGTAATGCAAGCTTTGTTTTCTTAATAAATGTTCTGAATAACAACTTATACTATATCGAGTTTTGGTTAATGTAAAATTTAATCGATTAAATCAATAAAACTCAATGCTTCGTTTCCCTGTATATATTTTTATTGGTATTTTAAGTCTGATGTTAAAAAGTATAATAGTAATTGAAAGTAGAAAACGTAAGACATATCTTTTTTTAAACAATTCAATCACACTAAGACACGCTCTTTTCCCAAACAAATAATTAAACAGAACATAGAAAACCAGATTACTTAAATGCGTCTAAAGAAATCGTTTAACACAGCATATGTTTGCTAACATACTTATTGTTACATAGTACTGAGAATATAATAAACGCTCATAACTTTTCTATGCAAAATAATCACAATAACAAACTCTAATAACATAACCGCTTACGCAATGACGATGCAAATGACAAATTCAATGCCATGCGGACAATTCGAAATATTATAGATAAAGTAAAACGGTCAATGCTGCGTTCAGTACAATGGGAATGATGATTTTGCACAATTTTATTAATCTAAATAGCCGTGGATCATTGATCATTGGGTCAATAATACGAATTAAAGTTGTCAAGACGTTAGGGTGTATGATAACATTTTATCGATAAATTTAATTGAAATATGAGCTGTGATATTGTAGTCAAAAATTTTAAATAAGAAAGTGATTACGTGGAATGTGAAAATCGAAATAGATCCTTCACTTAAGAAACAAAATTTTGTTACATTAAATATATTAAGTGTAATTATAAAAATAATTAAAATCATCTAGAATTTCATCTACCAAATATAGTAACAAAATGACATAGGAAATTATTGTATTGTTAAAAATAATATCGATACTTAAAAGACATCACTCGTATAAATCCGTCGTCCGTCGGTGCGTGCCAAATCATGTGATCGATCATACCTTCAGTGCACGACCAGGTGTAAACCAAATGTATTATTATTAATTATGTATGTATGTATAAATATTATAAAGCACGTGTTGGACAACTGTAACAAGATGAAGACGATACGCTAATTTTAATAGTTTTATATTTAGACTCATTCAGTTTCCACCTTTTATTAAATGTTCATATTATATAAGGTTTTCAGCAATCTATCAACACGTAATAAAACGTTTAACTTCCTGACCTCAAACATCAAATATTTGCACCCCATTGTTTGTCCAAACTCACATTCCCGCTAACACGCTAAACCCATGTTGCCTAATAAAAATCACTGACAAGTCCGGTCCGGATATCAGAAATTTTCCCACCCTTCGAAATTTTTCCAGGCCAATTTATCCCCTGAACTCACAGCACGATATTAAACCTTATTGGGTTGGAATAAAGTTGTGCATTATCGAAATCAGAGATGGGCAACGCTTTCCCTTTCAATAGATTTGGTCCATATGTCAGAACAAGTGAACCGGCTTCTTAACTGGACACCCTAAATTGACTATACGAGGGGAAATAGTGGTTAAAGGAAATTCCTGCGGGTATCAAACTCAAGGGTCTCACAGGGTAACTGATACGGATTGCTCGATATACTCACACTTTAACCCGACATATTTTGTAATAAAAATCACCATTTCATGGTCAGTGAATTCGTAGAATTTGTTATGCTAAGGTATGAAGTATTATTTAATAACTTGTAAATAATATGCTTCGATAGAACCTCAAACAGCTGAACAAATTATAAAAATACTCAGAAGAATGACGGCAAAATTAAATTTGTTAAAGACACTTGAATAGTTAGATTTCACTAAATATTCATTTAATCATTTAAGAATTACTCTTTATACTATATAAGTTGTGAAAATTTCTCCACTTCAATACTGAATAATTCATCTTTCACACACCGGAAGTGGGATCAATTGGGCGGAAGACTTGACCGTGTCGAGTGACCCTTCCCTTGTCCCTTCAATTATTCAAAGCTTAAGGGCACCTTTTGATATACGAAACGCCGTTGCTGTATTACGTACATATATTCGCTCAGATTTAACTTTGAACCCGCAATTTCAATCTTATGTATAAAAGAAGAGTATGATGTAAAGATATAATATATTTGCAATACAAATTTTATTAAAACATTTAAAAGAAATAACTTTTCCAAACGCTCACAAACACATTTATATAAACTATCATCACTTACAAGTTGTTTACACGAAAGCTACTTTTACCACAGTTTGAAGCACTAACAGTACGGTTACAAAAAACACCACGGACGATGGAAAAGACTTGGAAGTTTTGTTTTCTTGGACCAGAGTACGGGGAGCGACCACCGTCGGCATCGCAAACGCCTGGTTATTGCAACGATTCAACTGCAGAAAAACAGATAATTGGGTCTTATTGCGGTACACCTTTCTTAATATATTAACAAACAAACGTTACAGCCGTAATATCTAATCATTGGAAAGGATATAGAATATAATACGGCTTGTAAATATATGTAATATTATAACGTAGATGTCCTTTCACCTCACAGCACGTGGTATCTGGTGATCCGATACATCCCGAGCGACAACCACGAATTACAGCCTCATAGGAACTGCCTTTGGATATCACGGATGTAAAACATTTATCATCCACACTGTGACAGTTTATTGTGTGGACCCTGAAATAGATGAAAACATGCGCATGGATTGTAAAACAATTTATTTGTTTTATAAAATATATGTAATAAGTTCTTATAAAAAATCATTTCCCACAGCCTCAATACAAATATTCATCATGCATCAATTTCAACGTATATATCTTGTTCTCATAAATTCACATCATGGTGTAGTTTCAAGTGCGTTCATGGCTTCGCCATCAAAATGACAAACATCCGTAATTCCAACCACTGTAAGAACAAACCTGTACTTGGTGGGATCCAGACACGCTTTCAGCGGTGCATCCGATTTGAATGCACACACATAACATTCTAGGGGACGTCTCTTAGAAGTCCTTGTCACGGAAACGATCTTAGTTGTCCGAGGTAGTATCGCCGGGGCTCGTCTCCCTGTATTATGTTCATGTTTCTCTCCTGGAGGTTCTTCTTCATCGTCATCATCATCCTCTTCTTCTTCTTCCTCTTCATTTCTCCTAGAAATTTTATTAATAAACTCAAGATCTTACAACCATAGAAAAAATATATTTTTAGTATTCATGGTATTCTTCGACAGTTGTGTGATTACAGTTCTGTTCAAGACAACTTACTCCTCGTCATCTTCATCCTCTAATTTTGAACCAGTTCTTGTCGGTAACAGTAACAGTACGGCGAGCACAAGACAGTACCGCCACCGAACCATTTCTTCCGAAACTACAATAATTTTTTTTCTCTTATTCACGGTAAATTTGTCATTTTAATACCAACATTGTTCTCAATACACTCAGTACTTCAATAAGATTTTTTTGACGTTACTTTTCATTACATTTATGTTTAGAATATTTTGTTTCTTTTCTTCTGGCATTAGTTATAAGATCTTTTTGTTAAGTCTCATAAGGATTGGAATACACTCTTAAATTTTTCGGAGACTCGCTGTGATTTAGGTTTTATATTTATTTTTTGGTTTATAAGTGAAATTCCCTAAAAAACATCAAACATAAGTAGAATTTCTTTACGCTATGTATATTTTTATTATATTAGCAAAGGTTACATTACAACATATGATGTGTTTAATATTCTGAAATTCAGTAGACACAAGTGACATCTTGTGACTAGTTATAAAAATGGCTACTCACTGACAGATGGCGCTTTACACAATTTAAGCTCAGTACAATGCAAGGTTTTAATAATTTAAAATTATTTCCATTTAAATTTTCATAAACGGTTTATATTTTTCGCACATTGATTCTTTTAAATTTTTAATTAAGTAAAATAGGGAAAACTTTTCTATCAACTTAAAAGTGAAAAACCAATTTCATTCGATTTATTAGTACGGATAGTGGTTAAAGCAAAATTCCTTTATTACTTATTATTACTTTTCAATTGTATAAAGGTAATTATTTTTTTTTCATAAAAATAAAACTCTTAGTAAGACAATAAAGAAATTAAGTCTACACCTAATAATAAATAAACAAATATATTTGCTTGTAAGGAGCTTGCTTATTATGTGCTAAATTAACCTAAAATCGTCTGTTTTGTTATGTTATTTAATAACTATATTTATATATAATTTCACACGCATATTTTTTTCCTTTAACTGATTTTTTCTATACTATTAATATAATAACAATAATATTAAGTGTTGCGTCATGTCTCGAAAATATGAATAAATATTATAAATTTACTTTAAATTTACGCTAAAAAAAAAAACATTTTTCAAATGACAGCTAATTATAAAAATATACATCATGTTCTTTCTTATCTACTCACACATGTATAGTTTCCCCGCTTTTTTAAATATTATCCACAGCTCTGTAAAAGCGAATTTGAGTGACATTTCTACACCTCTGCACTTGCTAAACTTTTTATTTGTGAAGAAACATATTTACTGAAATAAAATGTCGTTAAAATAACAATGTTGTGTATTTTAAGCGAGTTTAAACTAATTACATTTCTATTAAAATGTTATAAGAAGTTGAAAGTACTTTATTTATCACAAAACAATTATATAATAATTTAATTAGTGGTGTAGATAACGTGGTAATATTTTATTCAAGAGTCATATTTCATAAAAAATTGGAATTTCTAGTTTTACTTTCGTTGTCACAAATTTCTTACACGTTCATTATTATTTTGTAAAATATTGATATCGTTACGTTATTTTAAAGTTTCGAGAAATACTTTTAATCTTGCAGATATAAAATGACTTTTTAAACCAAAGGTTCCTTATTAATGTTATATAGATATCAATGGATTAATAAAAATACATTTTTTACCAAAAGTTCATATTTATTCTAATGAAATTCCAACAGAATCGGTAGCTATTGTTGTATATGCGACTCAGAAAATATAACTATATTATTATTTCTTTAAATCGCTTCCCTCTCGAAACATATTACAATACAATGTCAATCGTGGCTTATAGTTAACTTTCGTAATCAAAATAATCGTCATCATAAGAAGCTGCGAAAAATTTATATCAATTTCTAACAGATTTCTAATTAGATTTTACTGAGTGTCTGATTTAGATTTCTTTAGAAATGTCCTGACTGGTAACTATTAGAAATAATACATACACAAAATCTGACGCGAACTTTAAAAGGCGCTTTTAATCATAGTTTATTAATCTTAAATCATCTTCCAGTAATAGAAGAGATCTAACGAGAAAGAATCGTCTGTTTGTATAGCGTTTACCGCATCATATGTTTTGGTATTAAATAGTTTCTTTTTATGTAAGTCACAAATAATTGTCCTTTAGTTTGTACATTTGTTTTTTATTTATGAATAAATTCAAATATCCATTATATTATATTAAGAATATCAACATGCTATGCTATGCTTAAAGCGACGGGATAGCAATTTTCATATAATTCATTAGAAACAAAATTATATAATTATAATTAGCATGTTATTTAATTTACTCGTCAAATAAAAAGTGAAATGATTAATTTTTGTCAATATAATCACGTATTTTATATTATTTACGTATTTTCTTTCTGATCTTCAAATAAATGTATTCGACAATTGTGTTTACCAGTGCTCATACGACGACGATACGATGTTGTCGAATTAATTAACAAATTAAAGATAAGATACTCACCTTCTACCATTAAGGATAAAACCAAGTCCATTGGTGACTCGAAATATATTCCCAAAAGGTCAATTTATTCTGGTTTTTCATTGAGCTAAGTCCCTCATAAGCGTCGCTATTAATAAGCGATGAGCAGATCTAAGCACTAGTCTCACGCATACACACATCCATAAAACTGCATGTAGGAGTGTGCATGCGTGCATGTGTGCATGTGCCCTTTGCGTGCTCACGCCTTACCGGCTCCAGCTACCTTCACAAAGGCGGCCCGCCCGCAATTCCCATCGCATAAACCCGAATACACGACCTCATTAAAAAATGAAACCCTACAAACATGCCTCAGCCTACAAAACACAACTTGTCAAAGTGAAAAGCGCTGCCTAGTGGTGAGTAGCGGAACTACGCCACTCGCGGAATCAACCTCTGTACTTTTTTAATTAGCCTCATACACTGGCTGAATGCGTGAAATACGTTAGATTTTTTTCTCTCGTGCGCGGTTAGTTTGGTTGCTTTGAGTAAAGTATGTTAATTCACAAGTAGCGGCCCTCATGTTTTTGAACTGTTTCGTGGGGGATTTTCCTGCGTAACTCACTGCCATAGAGGAGTTAATTAGCAGCGAATTACTAATAATAAACGACTACAATATTACCAGTTAAATTCAGCAGCGCGTTTGGCGACACATCTCGGACGTATTATTTCTCTTATAATATTAAAGCATGAGTTAATTTCTCAAGACGCTAACCGAGACATCGCTAAGTCTTTTATCTCAGGCTAGGTTCATTGAAAAAGTGCAAACTCTGTACAAAGTTCACTTTCGCCTTGTGAACTAATTTTTCGCTCGGTGTCAAGTTCATGGTTCCAGGGAGGACGAGGGCGGCGGGGGGAGGGGAACGGAAGCAGGGACGGAGGGGGGGAGTGATAAAATAAAATATTCATTATGATTGCTCCAACGCCAATGTTCGCGAGTGCGCGATTATAACGCCGTTCAGTCTTGGCCGTTGCACGGCTTCCGACATGTTTGGTGTTATACAAATTATTACAAATTTGTCTGCTGCGACTCTAATGAAATAAAATTGTAATTTAAAGACAATTACATTTAAATATTATAAATAAAATATATAACCCAATGCTCTAATTAAATTAATACTTCAGTGTCAAATCCTTAGCTGAATAGTGATTTAAATTTAATAAGTACATTTTTTTTAAATTCTAACTGGCCAGTTAGTGATGATCCAATAAGATTGTCCCGAAAACTGATGTAAAAATGTTATCCCGACCTACCTCACTGTAGGCCGAATGGAAGTTGGAATTCTTTTGGCATCTTAATTAACCTATTAATAGCCGACATAAAAGTTGGCAATATTAAATA
>DVQP01002378.1:0-12738 GCA_018231745.1 Danaus eresimus
TAAGGTTTTCATGAGAGTTGATTTTTTCTTTAGGTCACATCGGCTAATGCGCAGACGCCGCCCATGGACATCCGCAGCACAAGAGATTTTGTTGATGCGTTGCCGACCTTGATTATGTTAGAGGGAGAGAAAAGCGTGCGAAAGGGAGATGGCAAGTCAAATTCATTGATTTAAATTGATGAAGACAAAATAATAAATATATTTGATGAATAACAAGGAGAGCTCCGGATCAAAGTGGCTGAGGGTAGTTTCAAAAAATGTAAGAAAAGTCAGCGGCTGTGAAAGAACTGCTTTTAGAAGGTGACCGTTAGCGCAGGCAAGTCATGACGCTTGGTAGCACTAAGTGGTAATAATGATTATACTGATATTAAATAACATGAGGCATAAGACTTTATACAGCTATTGGATAAACATTATTCGAAACAAATGGATCCAAGACTATGATTAATCAGTGAAGACAGAGAGTTAAGATGCAGCAGGCAAAGAAAATAACTATGTTCAAAACAGTTTAAGCTTTTGAGAAAAGGAGCAGTTTGACCAGTAACATAAATATTGCTCTTGGATATATGTCAGTATCAAAATATCTATGATCTTTAACATTGATTGGACTTTAAATTTCTGTTCTCCCGAGAGAAAGGACCTGAATAATTTAATTCCCATAATGGTATGATATTGATCGATTGGCGATTTGAAATAATAATTTGAATTACTAACTTCCGTGCATTTTCTCTTTTCTACTGCTCCCAAAAGTTGAAATCCCAAAACTAATACCTTGGTTTAATCTTAGTCGAACATAACTAATGCATTTATTTATTAAAAATCCTTGTTTGCTTACCTTAAATGCGTAAAGTTCCCAAGTTCAGGCGGCACGGTTATAATGCTGTTGTTGGTAAGATCCAATACCGCTAGTTTCTTCAACTTGGCCAAAGCGTCCGAAGATACATTGATCTCTGTTATTTGGTTCTCAGCGGCCAATAAAATCTCTAAATTTTCCAAATCGTAAACACAGCGAGGAATCTTAGTAAACCTACAAAAACAAAAGGAATATTTTGTGGGTGCAATATGGTATGGAATATAATTATGAGACATTTTTTCTTTATATACAGGGTGACGTAATAGAACGTGCGTATTGGATCATCTTTTTTCGCGGGGAAGAGATCGCGTGGGTTTGGGAGACCCTACGTCGTTTGGTTGGCGGGTTCATGAAGTCTTAATAAGTCGCTATGAGTCACTTCGAAGGGAAGTATTTTGCATTTTACGTTCGCGCATTTCACGAGAACTCTCTTTGATACATCATTATTAAGCGACTATGTTGTTTCAATTATAAACGGAGATTTAGTGAAGCTCCGAGTGCTAATTTGATTAAAACATGAGTGAGGCGTTTCGAAGACACCGGTTCAACGTTTAGACCAGAAGCAAAAGGCTGTCCAAGAATATCTAGGACCGAAGCTAATATTGAGAGTTATGCAGTCGGTACGATAATATTCACAAATGTCTACTCGCAAGAGATCGTCGGTCTTACAAGTATCGCGACCAAGTTTGCTACGAATTTGAAACTTGGATCTTAAACTTTATCAGTACAAGAATTAGAAGAATCTTAAGAAGAATTACAAGAAAAGCTGTAATCAACACAAGAATTAAAAGAATCTGACTACATACCAAGGCTCGCATTTGTAAATGAAATGCTTAATAAATTTCCCAATTTTGACAATTGACTGATGAGAACCATTTTCATCTCAATGGTTTCGTAAACCATCTATTGTCTCTACTGTCACAGTGAGAATCCTAAAGTCAAACATCAAAAACCATTGCACAGTCCTAAAGTGACAGTATGGGCCGTAATCTCTGGCAGAGGATTAATTGTTCCTTTTTTTTGGGCAAATGTCACTATTAATAAGGAGCGCTATGTTGCGATGTTGAAGGGTATTTGACTCCAGAACTTGAAAATTCAAGAATAGTGAATTAAGATATAATAATAAAATAGTCAACAAGACAGACAGTCGCAGTTCAAATGACTCCACAGCGGTTGCGATACACATGTTCCCTGGAAGACCGATTTCAAATAGAGGTGCTATTCCATGGCCTCCACGTAGTCCAGATTAAACGCCTCCAGACTTTTTTTGTGGGGATACCTCAAGCAAATAGTCTATAGCAATAAACCGAAGAACATCAAACAGCTCAAAGAGAATATAGTTGGAATGGTAGCAACCACACCGACATTACTGAAGAAAGTTTTCAATAATTTCCGTTTGCGGTTAGAGGAGTGCCGCCGATGAGAGGGTCATTAGTTGTATGGTGTAATTTCTAAGAAATAAACTTCAATTATAACATTTTTACTTTAACTATGTCTTTTGTATTTATATTTTAAATATGCACGCCCCATTGCGCCACCCTGTACCATGACATTATTTGGTTCATACAAATATATATATACCTGTTATTTGATATCACCAATTCCCTCAAATTGTTCAAATCGCTCATCTCCATAGGGAGGTCTGTGAGGCAGTTCTTCCCGAGGTCAATGTATTGCAGGTGTTTACAGGTACTGATCTCTGGAGGCACCGCCTCTATACTGTTAGATGACAGCAACAACTGTGTCAACGTGTCTCGGACCAGGTGGAACCTGAACAGAAATATTATGGATCTTGTCGCACAAGGCGTCGTGCATGTGAGGTCAGAAAATTTCCATGACTAAACAAGTATCCAAGGAGTTCTATTGCTTTGTAACCTCATGGCATTTTTTTTTTCTTCTTTGGTTTTCACAATGGGTTTAGGTTTAAAACCGAAATTATAAGTTTTTTTGCTTTGAAAATATTATTACAAGTGTTAAAACTACGCCATCAGAGATAGAAATCTCTTCATCTTGTGAATCGATATCTTTGTTTGCTTCCTCAGTCATGATACAAACAAATCAACTATATGAATCATGATTTTGGTATGCATTTCGCTTACAAATCTAATGAAAAGAGACAAAGTACATTCAAATAGGGTTACCACTTTCTGGGATTCCTTACTCTATATTACAACATAATATTTTAACTTTAACATTTACAAATTATTTCTAACCCCGCTGGCAGCCCTGTGAACTTGTTTCTCGTTAGATCAATGACATGTACTTCCGCCTGCGCCGCGGTCACGAACACATCTTCAGGTACAGAAGTCAACTCCTTCGCTGGTAGAATCAAAGCTTGACTCTTCTTCAATGTGTATCTAATGGAAAATAAAAAATCATTCTTATTAACATTAATATAACAGATATTGGTTTTGTAATGCCTACAGCAACTAGAGACTTGAGCGGAACTTGTGTATTACACTGTGACAAGTGTAGAGTTGCAGTAGCCGCCCATCCATGGTGACATACTTATCTGGCCAGTTGTTCTCGTTGAGTCTCGCCTCCCCCACCACTTCCTCGGCCATCCGATCTCTCAAATACTTCATCATCCTGTCTGTGCCCCCTCGGATAACATCCTGCCGTACAAACGACAGTTTGTTGCCTTCCATACTGATACTCTGCAGTTGTGACAGGAGACCCAAATTTTTCGGCAATCTAGAAAGGTATCGATTCTTTATTGATATGCAAAATAAATCCCAACCATTCTTCACCATTCTTTGTGTAAATAAAATCATATGTTAGAAGGCTTTTTTGTTATCAATACATGTTATAAAACTATATCGCATACTATATCCATTTTACAACTTTTAAAAATTGGCATTCCTAAAGCGTTTATTGGAAAGCTATTTACATAATGCCGGTATAAAGTCTTTTCAAAACAAGAAACTTCGTTTTCAAGCCTACATCCATTATCTGTAAAATACTTTTTAAATCATTTAAATCGGGCGTACCGTTTGAAAGTTATCGTGATATAATATTAATAATTATCACTATAAATAGGCTATTTTAATTTTCTTAGTAAAAGATCGTGCGAAGCCAGGGGCGGGACCTAGTCTAAACATAATTATAGCACAACTGTCCACAATAACTAACATTATTCTCATATAGGTCTTACTTGTTTAAGTTGTTGTTGGATAAATCAAATCTCTTAAGGTTCTGAAGCAGTGATATGTTCTCCGGAAGCACTTCTAGCTTATTGTCTCTGATATTCAACACGTTCAAATGTTGCATCTGATCACAAAACTCCTCAGTGATTTCCTTACAAATAAAAAACAATAAAGAAACATTTTTATACTGCAAAAAACAAAATTAGGCACAAACAATGAGATCTAAGATTTTCGCGAGTCATTTAAATAAAACTAACATATTTTCGAATTTACTACGCGATTTTTATTACTTTAAAATTACATAATCCCGACATTTCGGTTACTTTACAGCACGGGTAGACGGTTGAAAATATATTAGTTTTATTTAGGCACAAATATTTATTCACTTGTAACGCATGAACTACAGATTAAAAAAAAAATAAATGAACATCGCCGGGCGACATCGTTGTATGGATAAAATATTATGTAAAGAGTGACGCTGCTGACTCCGCGGAACGAATTCCAAGCCGTGTGAACCAGAAGATTCCTGACACCACACAAGCTATGGAATGGGATTGCTGTCCTAACATCGAGGCAATCATGTAGTCTTAGGTGTAGGTTATAAGTTTTAATATGTAATACTTATCATAATATACATATAAAGTTTCGTAGTTTGCCTGCAACCTCTGGTTGCCACCCTACATAATTCACTATTGATAAATTTCTAAACATGATATGCTTAATCAATACAATATGAAACTATTTAATTTCTGTACACCCATTAAACCGTCTCAAACAACCTGTAGAGGTAATTATAAAAGCAATGACCCGTTTACAGCACTACACAAGGGCTATAATGTACAATATTGGTTACATTATTATATAGCTAGAAATAATACCTTTATGAAATTATTAGCAATGTAGATTTCCTTCAAGGCCACACAGCCATAGAAATCAGGTAATTCCTCAATAGAATTATGGTTAGCATCTAAGGTTTCCATCTTTCTCAGTTCTCCGAGAGCTGGTAGCTTCTTCAAATCATTATTACTAACATTAAATTTCTTCAAATCTTAAATAGAAAACAAATTCAAACATTCTCTGTATCATAATATTATTTTTATATATTTAAAGTTTAGAAGCTCTTTCTTTCAGGACGAAATTGAAACCAGGCCAATATTATTTGTCTTACACAAATCAAACAAACATTCTGATGGTAAATTTAATTGTAACTGATTTAAATTTTTTCCTGAGTTTAATAAATAATGCCAAGGAATTTATTATCATGTCAGTATAAATAAGATTCTACCTCTAAGATTAACAATATCCGGCGGAAGTTCGGTAAGCTCATTATAAGACAGGTTTAAATCCACCAAGCGTACTAGATAACCCATTCCAGGTGGCAGAGAAGATAGTTTATTATGAGATAAATCCTGCATATATAAATACACATATAATAACTTAACTTTCTTAAAATAAAAAATATTATCCTTATTACATCATTAGAAAGCAGATGAATTTAATGGTTTTTGTTAACTATGAAAAATTTTATGATTTTATTTAGACTGTAGATAAAATTTGCAGTGATTTGAAATTTTGTTAATAATTAGATACATGTTCTAGTATATATTTTAGGATGTAATTTTTTCTGTATAGTCTGAAGAAAATACACATTCTGATGCACTAAGTATAAAACTAGCAATACACATAATTCTTTACTCAAATTTACTTGAGTTGTACCTTATGACACTTCAGTGGACAAATGCTAGATGTTACTTAAAACTTACCAGGAAAGTCAACATTACAAGGTCCCCAAAATCTGGTTCAATATTTTTTATTGAATTATAGGAAACACTCAGCCATCTCATTTCAGTCAGTTTATAAAACTCCTTTGGCAAACATTCCAATTTGTTATGGTCTAAACTTAAATTGGATAAATTGTTTAGTTCACCAATTTCAGGTGGAATACTCTCAATGGCATTATCATGAAGCTGAAATTATTTAAGAAATTGCCTAGGAACTGTTGCACTTAAATTTAATAAAAAAATATATATATTACCTTACCTTTAATGTTATAAGTTCTGACAGTAACTTTATATTGGGTGAAATGCTCTTAATAACATTAGAACTAAGATCAAGCATTTTTAATGGCTCTGCATTCCACCAGTTATCTCGAGGAGATCTTGAAAAATCCACATCTTTTGTATCATCCAAGACCAAATCATTAATTTTCCAAACATTTTCAGGAACTGAAATACGTATATATGAACATATTTTAGAACAATCAAATATTGCCAAATAACTGGTGATATATAAAAAGTAAAGCACAATCTCAATCTCACCTGTACCCAGGCCTCTATTACATAAACTGAGTTGTCCTGTTCGCTTTGCAGATTTTATTAAACCAATAGACAGTTCATTTTCGTCAGCTTTTTTATCTTGGAGATGAAATACAGATTTGTTACAATTTTTTACTCGTGATTTTGTAGGTGTACGACGAGACATATTACTTGTTACAGAATTTACTAATATGATATACGGTACAGCATCAGATAGATCATTGCAAATATAAACCTTGTAAAATTTAGAGATAATTGAATAGATAGCTACAGACTTCACATACAATTTACTGTAAACATACAAGTGTCAAAGTCATGTTAGAAAATGACTTTTCCTAAAGACTGCTATCACATAATAGTATTAGTATTATTTCAATAGCAGATTTAAAATAAATGGACAAAACTGATAACTCTATGTCAATAACCATTTCTAGGCTTAAATTATGCTGATATTTTAGGAATATTCTCCTCTATATTTACAATAAACCCTAGAATAGAATATGCTTGTATTTAAAAAAAATCCTGTATATCTCATGAGTTCTAAAAGCAATTAGTCATCGATACTATGTTAACAAAATTTTGTTATCAAATTTTGACAACAAAGCTGAGTTTTCACAAACAAGAATACATAGTTCTAAAATCCCGAATTTTCTAGGTTTAACTTTATTCGATTATTAGACCATCTCTTTCTCAGAGGTCCTATCTTCTTTCAAAACCAATTTCTTTTAACTTGTTTAGCGCAACAGACTTAAAACTTAGAAATATTTGTTGCACCCTATCTATGTTAATGGGGTTAAAATATAATACGTACCTTAAAATATATATTAATTTTAAAATATTATGTTTGCTACTAACATTATAATATTTATAAAAGTAATATTTATACAAACCTCTTAAACTATTGACAGATTTAGGACTTGAGGGATAATACATATTTTTATCAACTGTATTCATTTTTGCTCTGCAACGGAATTATTCTTAATTGTATTTTAAGTATTTAAGAATAAAATAATAAATGCAGAAACTTTTAGTATACGAACCTCTAACATAACATTGTTCTTACTATTAAGGATTTTTTTATATTAATTTTATCAGTACATATTATTGTGGAACTGTTAAATTCAATTATCCCCTATACATCAAAGTTTAAGAAAAGTCATGAAAATAGTGAAATTTATATTATTTAAGTAAACACTTCAGATCTATCAAATAAAAAAGAAACGTCTATTGGCCAGTTCTTGAATTTATATAATAATTTTTAAATTCGTAATCTACAAAAAAATTGGTTTGTATACTATGTATATTTAAATAGTATACATATTATACAAACTGCTACTAATATGTATATATTAATTGCTATGAAATATTTGTAATGGTATATAATGTTACTATCTACATTAAATATATACAAAAAAAATGTTATCATATCATACTTTCCTAGTTAATAATTTTCTTATTAAAACCCATAATCTTTGTATATAATGAGAAGCTCAATTTCAATTAACTTAATGCGAAACTAGTGGTATAAATAATATAAAAACTATAAAATAGTCCCATAATTTTTTTTGGCCATGAACCTAATTGTAATAGTTTTAATGGGAAATGTTTATACAATATTAAATCATAGCCTTGTGTAAATAAATAGTTACTATCTACAAAGTTATTCATTGAAAAGTTTTTGTCGAATGGTTCCTCTAATTTGACACACTTTAGCCTTAATGTTTAAAATTGAGTACATATTTGGCTTGATTATTCAAGGCGAAATAATTACTGATTTT
This sequence comes from Danaus eresimus, assembly GCA_018231745.1. Lineage (NCBI taxonomy): Eukaryota > Metazoa > Arthropoda > Insecta > Lepidoptera > Nymphalidae > Danaus > Danaus eresimus. The sequence continues at coordinate 8,093 of DVQP01002378.1, forward strand.
AATGAATTCTTGCGACTGTTCTTAAACTTCCATGATGTAAATTACAAAAGTAATGGTTTGAGCGCTGTTTTGATGTGAACTGACATGGAAGTAATGGCTTGACGTAGTCTCAGTATCCATATAAAAAGGAATTATAGAGGGTCCGAAATCAAACAGTCCAAGGAAGAGCTTTAGCTCAGAAGGAACTTAAAAATTAAAGGCAAAATGTTAGATAGTAAAAGATGTTTTGGAATAGTACTGCTGATGACGACGATATGGTGCATATCAGACGGCGCTAGTTCATCACTCAATAACCGCTGTAAACTGAAACGATATACACATAAGGCTGTACAAACGGATTTTAACGGTCTTCGGTGTTGGGACGATGTAAAGATTCTCTCATGCTGGGGATTCTGTTTGTCTTATGAGGTTTGTTCTTATTTTATATGCTACTAAAACAAACAAACTTAGTACTGTTTGAAACCTATTATAATCACCCATCATCACTCATCCATCAAATTGAACCCATACATCTGTGGGTCTGAATCTAATCCAAACAGAAAGGCTTCAGACTTCATCTCACTTTTATGGTATAATATATGTATTAACATGTCTTAATGCTGTTGACAATTCGTCGTTTGATTTTTATATCAAAAACCAGATCGCCCATTGGCAATTTCCATACAAGGAATCCCATCACCCTGTTTGTGTCCACGGCGAGAGAAAACATGCCTCTGTCAAACTACGCCATTGCGATGCTGGTGTGGAACCCGGCACCGAATTATATCACTACGTAGAAGCAGTTAATTGCAAATGTCAGGTCTGGTAAAATCTATCATCAGTTTGATATTAGCTTAAGTATTATCCAAATTTTATTTATTTATAATATCAATGGGCTTACTGAAAAAAATAATCCGGACTTAACGTATTTATTTGTATTCGATGAAAGTGTATTTCAAATTGGTTTTTGCGACCACGCTTACTGCAAAACAAAAGAAATATTGTTAGGAAAAGGAAAATGATGATAAATGCTTTAAATTAAAATACAGAACATATTCCGATGTATGATTATTTATTAAAATTAAATTATTGAATCTAGAAACGAGCGAATAACTTTGAATTATCAACTTTTCAGGTATGTTCATCAGAAGACACCAGCTGTGAATGGCTTCCACCAGATTCACCTTTTGGAGGTTTAATTAGAGAAGATGTGGATGGAATGGAATAAAATCCTTTTGATGTACCCATGGTGAAAGTTCATGACCGGATATCATAATTACGCAAGTTACATTTTGTAATAAATAAAGACCAATGCACAAAAAACAACATTTTTTTTCTTAAGATGATTTACCTCTAGAATAGAAAAAACTTGAGATGACAAAAAGTATATAGGCAAGCGTAAAATCATAATTAATATTATTTTAAGTTAGTTATTTCTATTCCACAAATACGAATTTATTATGAAATTGGTCATTCCTATAATACGGAAAATATATTTAATAATAAATATTTTTATTTCATTATCATATCTAAAACAAAACTAAAAAACTTATACTTTTTATTAAATAATTTAAAATCTAAATTGCCCAAAAGGAATTTAGACTGCAATGTTAATAAAGTCCATTGAATATACAATTTACATAGCCAGATTTAGTTGAAGTATCACTTTATAATCTGTATTCATTTGTAATCAATAAAGCGAAGTCTCCGAATGTCAGAAATAAATATATAAATTGGAACATAAAAATAATATAGCATCCTAAAAATTTTATTCAAATACCGAGAACATTATTTAATCAAGCATTTAATACACTGAATGCAAAAGAACAACAAATAAATGAAAATATACCTTTAGTATTGAGGTTATACCAAGAGTAAATTCTGTCCCTTTATTAGTACCTATATTATTTTGAACATAATGTTAGAGCCTTGGAACGATCGATCTATTTTGCCACCCCCAATTAACACATCCTTGTGTAACTACGATATTGGTAAGCACTTTATTTACAAATATAATATTGTTTTGTTCTGTACATCATAAAGGTTTTTTTACAGATTTAATCGGCCTTAAACACGCTTGTACTTCTATCATTCATATTTTATCGAAGCAGTCTCCTTTGCATAAGGAAAGTGCAATTTTCTCAAGATTCGTGTATAAGTTTGATAAGAAATTTCGAAATGACATTGGTTACAAAAACTTTAAGAAAGTAAATACTGCCCTTCGCCGATATTTAGTTGTCGGATTTTTAAAAGATGTTCAAAAGTTTTACAATGTTTTACCATCTGAAGATGAATCTTCACCATATTTCCCTACAAAACAAATGTTGGAATATGTATTAGTACGTCTAATTACTTTCTCCAAAATAATGTTCAGAATAACAGTCTGCTCAAAAAAAGCTTCAATATTTTATTTAAATAGAATCAGACAGGGGGAAAGCCACTGGATGTGTCTCATGCCTTATGCCCTATTGAGCCGTGTTTGGTCTCTCAGCTTAGTATTGCTTCAACATTCTAGTAAGTGGTATAGTAGATTACATCAATATTTAAATCAGCTACCTGATAAAGGTATAAGTATTTTTGCACATGATTATGAGATACCAGATAACTTGGATACATTGATTAATATAAAAAATATAAATAAAGAGGGCAGATTTGAATGGACACAGAAATTGAGTCTTGATGTAGATTCTATTCTAGTTGAGGATGAAGAAGGTGAACTGTGTGAGAGCATATTGAAGTATGTCAATAATATAAATAAACCATCTAGTAGAACTAAACCTGAAAAAGCAGACATACAAATGACACTTCCTGTAGAAGACAAAGTTGTAGAAAATGTGAGACAACAAAGCATGAAGAACTCTCAAAAAGTCAATAATGATCAGGGTGTAGTTATATCGAGAGAAATTTTTAATAAACTTTATAAGAAAAACACTACCAACACAAATACTGTTCAACAAGAGAAAAAAATAATTAATCATAACATTGACAATGTTGTCGATAGAAACAGTCTACAGACCTTTATAAAGGACGAAGAAGAATTCAGAAATAATTCTGATGAGAAATCTCTTACTACCCACTTGAGTTTCATGCAATGGCAAGCTTTGAAAACAGCTCTTTTGAAATTGGATAAACCTGTTATTAAGTCTGAAAAACTTGAAAGAAAAACAAAAAAAATATGGCAAAACAAATGTTTGGTGTATAAATAAATAAAAAACTATGAAATAGAAAAAAAAATGTATTATTTCACTATCTACTGTACTTTACAAAACTTTGTTACACCATAAAGCACCATGTATGTAGGTAAAATTGTAAACAATATATAGCAGATAAGTAGCTGCTGTTAAATAATATCAGGTACATTATTAAAGAGTTATTACACATTGTACTGTGTATTGTTAAGAGTATAAGTCCAACGGCGGTAACATGATTCATTCATAAATGGAATGCTTTCTAATATTCAATAAAACATTCTTCAGTAGTAAACCCTAAGGTATTCATACTTTTTGTTTACAATTGATTTAGCAAATGCTTTACTTAAGTAAAATATACTCAAAATGCTAGTAGAAATAATGATATAGCCTGTGAGTAGATTCTTGTAAATCCTAGGACCACAGCCATACAATTTGGAACTTTGTGAACCAAACATCTTATATTAGATATGAGAAACATTAAATGCACTTATTTGTTATTTTTAGCATATTAAAAGTTAAATTTATTATATAGGTATTATTCAAAATTAAATTCAGAGGTTACATATAAATTAATTAAGCCAAAAGCAATACCTTGTTAAAAAATAGTTTCTGTTATTGAAACTTGAAAAAGACAAGTGTAATCTTGATATATTTTTAAGAAAACACAAAAATTTTATGACTATACAAATGATAAGCAACATTTCCTTGTTGAAATCCAAATTCGTTGTAAACATTTATAGTTAGTGATTTCATACACTGATACAGTGATGGTCTATTATGTGTGTTTGTCCATGTTCCTATCTGTGGCAAGTAAAGTTATGACTGAGTTATCATAGATTCACTTTTTTGTGCTAGACAATTTCTGAAGACGGGCTTTCAGTCCACCCTCTTTTTTTGGTTGGGTATTCGCTTTTCTTTCGCACTGTAGCTTTTTAGTTTCTTTTAATCTGCGAACAAACATTTATGACAAATAAATTTTATATCTTGAGACAGTTTAAAATAAAAGTAAAAAATATCAAAGTCAAGAATATTTTAACTAAATAAGTTAATATTTTCCTAGTGTATTATTGCATGGATAAAAAGTAGTTATAAATTTTTGAAATAGTTACTTTATGTGCAAACTCACTTTTCTTTAATAGCTATTTGTTCTTCTTTTTTATAAATGTCTTTAAAATCACTGCAAAACGACGTCCAAAGGGAAAAAAACTCCTTCGGTTCACAATCTTCAACTTTGCCACATTTTGGAGAATATTGATAGAATTTCACTGTAGCTATAAATTTATTTTTACACTCAGCCAAGTTATCGTTTTCCGTCTTGAGTTTTTCCCCCGCAGCGTTCAGAAACGCCGTCATTTTGTCTTTGAACACTTCCAGTCTTTTTTTACTTTCACAACTAGCGTTTTCGTCTTCCGCCTTCTGTATCTGTGCATCCGTCTCAATAACTTTTTCAACCTTCTCTTGGCACTCTGTTACATT
>DVQP01002379.1:0-12732 GCA_018231745.1 Danaus eresimus
ATTAATCTCAAAAACTTCTGTTTCCATTCGTTTAATACTTTAAGTGTTTCATAGATTTATTATTATTGATTAAGGCTATGAGTCATTAAGACGTTTTTACATAAATGTCCATAATTAAAATGTTGTTTACCTAGGCGTACGAATATAAAATTATAATAATAAGCAACATATTACGGTTTAAGAACCAATTCTTATATTTAGCAGCATCTTTCATCTTAATTTCTAAGGTTTTATTCTTAATCATCACACACCATGTACCTTAAGGTTCCCCTTAAAGCACACCTAACAAATAACTCCGCGAAGGTCGTCCGAGCAACTGATTCTTTATGTTTTATAATAAGACATATCTTTTATTTATGCTTCTTCAAATAATTTATATAACGTGAATGCTATATACAATTTTTAATGTAGCAACTGCGCAAGACGAGAGTCTACTTAGTTTTCGGCTGCATATTAAAAAAATACATTTAAAAGTCATTCCGACATATTTTTAAAGAAAAATACTAACATATTTTTTATATAATAATGTATTAGTAACTTTGAATACGAGCTACTGTATCGAGCTAAACTTGGTGACGTAAGTGTGTTATATTCCCAGCTGAATAGAGTGAAGAGTTGCGAGCTATTTATATACCTACTGATAGTTGCACGGAAAATCGGAATACCTGGAATTCTGCTAGCATATACAGTGTTCAGATTCTCCTATAAATATTAAGTTTGATAACGGTTTTACTAAGAAAATGACAAAAATTTATCAATTTCCAATAAATAACCTACCTTCGTATATGTGAAAAACAACTTAATTGAAATAAAATCATAATATTGATGGAAGTAGACGAATAATAGATACTTTATAACTATTTGACCTCGCTAAAGAAGCAGATAGTTATTGTGAAATTTGATGTTTGATCCCACACATTAAATAACGTTTGATTTTCATAAACAAAACTCAAAAAGCAAAATTACTTTGAAAGGTCCGAATACTTGTCCAAACTTAGCCTAACAAACTTCGGACATATTTTTATTAAAAAGAATTAACAACAATTGAAAAGGATGCTTTGAGTATTTTGGTTTACAAAAATAAATTAAATGAATATTAATAAAAAGTCAAAATATATACAGAATTTAGAAATACATTTATATCATGAAAAAACAAAAATACCTTGAACATTTTTATCGAAGACACTGATGTAAACAAAATATTAAATAATTAGTATGTATAAATTAAAACTAGGATTCTTAGTACTTTAGCTTTCAAGTTTTGTGCTTACAACAAACAGCGGATGCGAAGAGAATGTCATTTAACTGCAAAAAAAAGCTCGTTGAAAGCTCGAGAGCTTATTGTTCCAGTAATTAAATAATCTGAGACGTGACAGTCGAAATTTTAATTAATTAATTTCAATGACGGCACGTGTGTACGAAATTTAATGACATCCTTGTATTGCGGGCTATGGGAACGATGTTTAATACGCTTCCTGGCATTGTTAGACAAAATAACGTAAAGCTAATCAGCAGGAATACTTGAAATCTGAACAATAAATCGAAATTTTGAAAACCAAACTCGATACCATTGAATTTATTTTAAACCTAGTTAAAGAATATTAGTATTTGTTATTGATTTTCATAAAATATTCAATACTAGCTGTTTAACGCGACTATGTTCGTGTGTGTCCGTTTTATATTCGCTGATATATTTTAATAAACAACTATTTAATCTATTTTCATTGCATTGTAATTACATTCATTAAAACAGATCAATTTGTGATTTCTGATTTCGTTCAACGAATTCCAATTTTGTGAAAATGTTAAGCTTTTAAGATTTATTTTAATTAGTTACATATAGCTAAATATCGGGTAATTTTTTTATTCAAGCATTGCTAAGCTTCTTATTGTTTAATTCGTGAATTTCTTTCAACTTTACATTTAAACTCAGAATTCAATATATTTATTTATTATTGGTGTGATCATTTAACGAATACATGAAAAATTTACATACATACATGTATAAGTCATACATAAAATAATGCTTAATTTACGTTATTTTCCCAGGTCTTTAAATTTCCAAGAAGTACAAATCATGTTTCATAATTAATAAGAGATTTAAATCTGAAATTTTAAGTAGATTTATTGCTACATAAGCTAAAATATGGATCATATTTCCGTAGCCATTGAGGTCATATTCCCGTAAAATGAACCCACCCTCTTATTCGTATGAATATTATTTATAACTTTTATTGACTTGGACAACATGATTTATGTAATTCCTCTTGGAATCATTTGTCTCTGCTATAACATTACAATCCAGTATTGTATGAATACTATATTTAATTCATTTTCAGTATATGTTATGTTTTATAAATAATAGCTTTTATATATGTGAATAGTCGAGTTAATTCGTACATAATGAATGTACGAATTAATAAATTATTTTAAAACAAACGGGAGAATGTAATTGGAATTTAGGTTTTTCGATAATTTTTTGTACGCTCTTAATGTGAATGCCATGCTATCAAGGTACTGTACCAATATTCAATTTCGTTCGAATCTCCACCAACGGCTATTAATTGGAAATATTTTGGACGAAATCAAATAGTTTGTGAAGCCAAACAGCTATAATGCAACAGAAAAAAAACTCACTGAAATTTCATTGCAAAAAACTCTAGTAATAAACCTCAATTATAAATAAAAATTTCTTTAATTAAAAAAAGTCTCTCATCAAGACATTTCAAAACCGACAGATTTTCACGATGACATTTGTTCGGATGTATTTTTATTTACCAAGTACAATTGTTGCTTCAGACCCGATATTGATGTCTGTGTATGTAAAGGCAATTATTTGTTTTTATTATCAATGTTAAATATAATACGTAATTTTCGATTAGGCTTATCGTAAAGCTCCGAAATTGAAGAGATATAATCCTTTTAATTAAACATTTTAAACACCCCATATAAATTGTGGTAATTAAAAAAGTATGTATATATATACATATATATATATGATTCAAATAATAATTTATGATGCATTGGTCATATTCCTTACGTTTTTGCTTTGATTTGGTTAGTTTTTTATGACCTATATATACAGTATTTCGTATCCATAATAAGTCCATGTTTTGCTACTAATAACAATGAAAATTAATATAATTAGCTAGTACAGATCTTTAGAACTATTTAAGTGGAGTAAATACTATATATAATGTATTGTTTATAAAATTCCTCGTAAATCCTTTCAGCAGGTTCTAAGACTAATTTACACAAACAAGCGACTCGGACAAATGATTGTATATATGAAGGTTACTTTAATAATAGTTTTTTAAATCATTGAATTAATTTAGAATCATGAATACCAAACCAGAATTCCTTTTAATTATGAGAACACCGAGCTTTTAGCTGCGGTCACTGGTGATGAACATTTGGTTAAGCGGTTACTATGAGCACCTCTGCCATTTTATGACGGTACTCGGGTTTGATGCTGAGTCGATAAATATTGTTATACATTGGGTTCAGGTAAACAACTTTGGGAGGGTATCTGCTCATCTTGAATTAACTTACTCAATTAATCTTGAAAAACAATATAAGTATGCATTTTAGTATTTTTCAAGAAACCGATAGAAAGCATAGCGTTTTAGTCAATGTAATTGAGAATTGTTCGTATTTTCTATTGTTTCGTATAGTTACGTTATTTGTCCGTAATATTAACTAGTTCTGATAAACACTTCGCTTAGTATATTGTTTTGGCATAAATATAACACATAAATGTACTATCATATCATATTCATTCGCAGGACATCTTTATATAATGAGCAATGATTTTAGAAGTTGGAACGCCTCCAACAGATAAATGCTTGTTATATCTGCATTTACTCAATAACAATACATCAGATGCTATTTAAATGTCGGTATCGTATGTTAGCTTACATAACGTACTTTTTATTGACTTATACTTTTGTTTTATTGATATCTATGGTTTGGAGATTGAGATTCTAAGACTTTCGCGAATATTCATTTAAATGAAAACTATCATTTTTCGTATTATACAAAACGTGTTTTGTTATTAAAAAGAGCACATAGTCCCGACGTTTTGGTTACTTTGCGCAACCGTGATAAAGGGCAGACGAAATGTGTGAGATCTATAAGGTTTTTGGGAGTATTCATTAAAATAAAATTAAGATTTTTATATGTATTACTGCTTGTTTTTCATTATTTTGATCTAAATGAAACCCGATGTTTGGGTAACTTAGCAGCTATAGTGATCACGGACAGACGAAATGAAAATGTCGTATGCCCTTAATGAAAAGCGTTTATTAGTTAGCGTTTAATAAATTATTAGTTTTGCTTTTGTTTTCTTCATAAGTCTAGTTGTTAATTACGTCTTAAGCGACATCGAAGGCTTCAATAGCACAAACTGTCATTCTATAAACGGTTGTTAGTGTTATGTAGGGAAATGTTTTTACTTTCATTATTTTACGAAAATTTCTTAAATAAAAAACAAAGTATGGACATAAATGTAATTATATAACATTATTATATTGAATTTATTTGTTTTGTTAATATTTTATAACATACAATTTTCAACATATCCAATAATAGGAAAGGAAAATATAAATTGTAATAGAGCCTCGGCCTTCGGAAGATATTTTTAAAAGGGCATCCTTTCAATGGATATCGTTTTTGTCACCTTCATATATTTACACTTTATTGGATACAACGTGTTGCCTTTCATTGTGTCACAGAATGCGAATTGAAGTCCAGTGATTTTTACTCTATAAATATTCTTATCAGTCAGCGTGACGTCATTCATTGCGGTTCTGTTTTCTTTAAATTGTTTAATTATCTTCAATAGTGACGTTTTTTATATTATTCTGTATATAATGACGTCATTATCGCGATAAGAGGCTGTAAAGGACGTTAACTCTCAACAAAGCGCATGTCCGCGCCACTCAAAGAATTCGCTATTCCAAACATTTGGAGCGAACGCTAACAAAGTTATCTCAGGGCTAATTTCACAAGCCCCACACAGACACGCTTCTTTACTTAATTTTGTTTATTTAGGACAATTAAATGTACCGTGCACATTAAATAATGTTTCAGAACCGCGTTGATGGAAATAACGCCGCTTTAAATGAAGTGCTAATTATATTTTGATGTTTTTTAAATCTCATTTAAGAGGATTACTTTAAAACATTATCTGAAATTTATTTCTCTATACGTATATATACACATATATAATTGTATACACCCACACACGAAAATAGACGAAGTTTATCCAGAAAAAAAAGAAGATGTTGTATAAAAAACCGAAATTAAATACATTGAATTACCATTTAAAATATAAATACATACATACATGACTCATGCATAAATGTATATGTAGCTGGTCTCTGAATATATTTAAATTCTTTGTGAGCCGTAATTTTGTTATAACACCAACAGAATATTACATTTAATCCTCTTTATCGTTGAATTTTATGCCTTTAATATATAATTAATGTAATATGGCTTAATAAAAAAACCTCTCACAAGGCCAATAAAAACTAAGAAAGATTTTCTCTACGTAGCCTATTAATTTTTCCGGGCAATGTGAAGGCTAATTGAAATAGATTGCAGCTTTTGGACACGTTTTATTACGGTGTATGTAAGACTAATGCTATTTACGTCTAAATATCGCTAAATTTTTACGTTCTCATACAACAAGCAATAATTACAATAAAAGAATACAGCTTCGGAAAAATTTGTAAAATTGGAATTGTTTTAGTTGGCCTCCCTAATGTTAAAAGCCTCGAAGTCACTTCTACTATTGAGTGGTATTCGACAGTTTGCTCGAAAGACGACATATAAAGACTTTTCCTTTTCGATATTATGACTTTAGAACGAGCTTCCGCTCGAACGCCAGTGAGGGTTATTTTCTCTATAAGATTTGTTATAAAGAAATTTTTAAATCATTTCAAGGATTTATGAACGAATATACGTTCGTTATTATGTTTTAATACGAACAAGTAAATAGCAAACCGTAGCAGCAATCAATGTTCGCGATGGTTACTCTGTAGATAGGAAATAATTACATATTTCGATCGAAACCGCGCTCATTACACATCAAAAGGTTCTAAATAGAACGCCCGGTGGGATTTTATACATAATAGCTAATAAATAATAGTCGATAGGAAAAAAACGAAAAGTATATAAGGTTTGTAATAATAGTTTCTTATTGTAATCTTTAAGGAGTGGAATAGTAAAATTTATATGTATTGTCAAATTAAATTAACAAATTTTAACTGAAACCTTGTGTGTTTATAACAGACATCTAATTTTCCTGCAGCTATTCTAATAATGTGTTTAAGACTAATCCACTAACATTTCAGGTTTCTTAAATATTACAAAAAAGAGGTAATTGACCAACTCTTTTTGTAATGTTCAACGAGAAAGAAAGACGACGGTACGAAACAAATCAAAAACATTACTGAGTTAAATAAAACCAAGATGAATTTCAAACAGAATCTAAATAATAAAAATTATATTCCAAGAATGTCACAGTCAAAAGAATAACGAAATATTAAACCCCGTTTGAATATTAAACTGTAAGATGCTACATCGTATGAAACTGAACTCTCAGCTCCTTAACACCAGCCATGTGACGTCTTACTCTGAATAGCTCAACCGATTCTCTGAGCTTCATTGAATACAACACTCCAATGGTTAAACCCGATCGTTTGATTCTCAGTCCGACAGGAGAACGAGCGGATGCTTCACGACGCCCTTCAGGCGGGAATCGCCAATCGCACCCAGTCGTTGGGGGCATTGCGCTGACGCAGCGCTACTCCCCCCGGCCCCTGCGCCCCGCGGCCGCACCCCCCGAACCCCCCGAGCTGCCCAGTGACGTCACAACCGCCGAAGAGGTGAGCAAGACTACCCTCACTCCAGCGTGATTGGACTTTACCGTACAGTGTTGTTAGATGCTGCGGATTATATTATGAATGTTGTTATGCTCGTATGGACGATATGTTAAAAGTAGATTACTTTAATGTACATGTACCAAACGATATGTTAGGTCTCGCTTATGGATTAAACTCGCATTGTTGTTACTTTCTAATTGACGTCACTTATTTAATGTTATATTATTGTTTTTATTGTAATAGATTATGAATAAATGTAACTATAAGATGTCCTATCCTTGTAACGATCTGTAAAGTCTGAGTTTCATAAAAAAAAGAATTAACTGTCAATCCGTCTCTTGAAAATATTTTGTACCTTCTATTTACCTGTCATAAAGATAATCTTAATTAAGATAACGTCTTGATTTATCATATTAATAATAATAAATGTTTATTTTAATACAAACTTAATCGTATACGACGTATGCTTTCACTCTTGTTTTGATTATAAAACTAGCTGTTACGATGTTATTACATGTGTTAAGGTGTAATCGATGTAAGTAGATATGTGTTGATGTATTTTAGAAGTTCATTACATGGCTAACGAATTAATCAGTCAAATGTGGCCAGTGCATAATTCAATGTAATTACTTTGTGTGAATGTCGATTGTAACGTTCAGAATCATCAATTATCTATTGTCAATTTAGATGTTACATTCAAAATGATATCGTCTCTTTATTTATAAATAGAATTGAACCTATTTGTTATTTTAATACCGTTCTCATCTATGGGACATCGTTTCTTGAAATGTCTTACTTAGTATTGCCGGCTGTGTGGACTTGACTGGCACTTAATCCACTTGCTTTAATATGGAGTTTATTAGAAATTGTATGGGTCCAGATATATATATGTGTATAAATAAAGAGTAATAACAGCGTACTATCAGATTACGAAACGAAAAAATATATACAGGTCACAAGAGTAACTTATTTTCATTAACTTATACATTTAATTTTGTCAAACGAATTATATTTTTTTGTAAGTATATTATAAACGTTTCTTTACTGTTTGAGTGCGAATCTATAAATATTCTAAGTTTTAATCTAATCTATACATCAAACTCATTCAACCGGTTGATTTCTCTTCGTGTGTTTTATTTAACTGTCACAGTTAGTTGTTACCCTAAAGTTGATATCTATGCCAGAGCTATTGTAAATATATCGGTCAATACCACGTCACATCTAGTCAACGAGCTTCCACTGCTTGTATCTGATAAGAGCTTTTGTAACGTAGTATTGTAGAATTATTGATATGGAAATGCTTGAATACCTATTGTACTACTGATCAATGACAGTTACTTGGTCGCAGTTCAACTGTACGTTTGTTTCTTTTTAAAATATTATATCATTGTATATGAATGAGATATTTAAATGTCCCTTAAGCGGGGCTAAAATACAATATAGTTTGTAAGTAACAATTATCTGTTGGTGATTTTAAACACACTTACGTTTGAGTCTGTACTTTGTAAATGTTATATGTTTAATATATTATACAAAACATTAAATTATTCACTGTATTGTATATGACAATTCATTTGATATCAACAGACTAACCATTAATTTTAATTATTAAGCTTAATAGGTTTTAAGAAGGTCACATAAATTGGACATGAATTTACAATATGTGTATGCATTAGTTAAAGCGTATGCATCTAATGAAATAATGTGTATCACACGTTTATTATATAAAGGACTTGTTGTGTAAGGTTGTATTATGTATTATGTTACGTGTAACCTCTGACGAACCTCTGTTGTCTCTCGTATATAGATAGGTCTTACGAAAAATGGTAGTCTATGTATAAAAACCTTATAGCTAAAATATCCGTCTTTATACACTGTCTTTAGAAATCTAAATGTATATTGAAATGCATACAGAAAGTATGATATGTTTGGTATTGGGCGTTAGCTTCGCTTCTGCTGAACAGATGGCTATATTTTTTCACAATAGAACCTGTTTATATTACCTGATTACTTATACAGGTCAAGGGCGTCCGCTGTTATGACATAATTACACACTCGATTAAATAAAGCAAGCCATCTAATAAAAGTGGTAAGCACGTGCGAAGCTAAACTCAGACGTTACAATTATGTTATAAACGTTGGCTATAAGAATCGAATATCCCCGTTGTGTTAAACTGAATCACCACACCCTCAGTCCTCGAAACGAATTTGATCAGTACCCATTATTTTTACTATAGCCTTAGTACGAACAAAGGATTTTATAGTTGTTTGTTGTAAATGTTAGTTTTAATTAATCTATTTTACAAAAAAGAAATGTTTAATAAAACAATTTATAAATAAAAAAGGTTTATCAGTTTATGTCAGTATGTGGGCGATGCGACAAAGCGAAAACTTGGAGAAAGGCTCGGGTTTTGAAAAGGTGTGGCTGAATTCCTCTCGAGCCACACGAAGTATGCGCCTGCATACGGTCCTCTTACACTTACCTATACATTAACAATAGACTGTTTCACTCTTAGTCTTTGATGTCAAAGATTAAATCTCAATAATTTAATGTTACTCATACAATTATACATTTTTCGCTACACAGATATTTAATTTATAAACAACTTCAACTAATCATATTCAGTTTCCGTAACGAGTTTCGAAACGTAATTTTCCTCCTAAGATAGGCTTAGAGCAATAATGGCATAGTCATGTTGTGGTGTTATTTGACATTAAATATATTAATTTTGATCCATTATTAAATTAAGTACCGAGTGTTGATTACATTATAGTGTTATTTGTATTAAGAGTTTGTTCCAAAAGTAAATAAGTATATCAAAGTTAAGATTAGTATAGTTGAAAATCCAGTATCCTGTCATGACGTCTAATAATATAAATCCTTTATTATCAATCTCATATAAAACAACACGCGCAAAGTTTAAATTAAATCCTTTTATGAAACCGCACACTTCAGAGTCGTATTAGCGCGATCCCTGTATAAGTGTAGATATTGGCCCATGTTCCCGCATTAATTGTTTAAACCGGATGCGCGACTAATGTAGCCTTAAGCGTATTTAAAACAAGGTTACATATAACATCTGCACTGTTAGAGATTCAAAAAAGTATTTCAGATATTTTACGCTAATATCAGGGAAAAAATCACATTCATACAATTAGAAAATTTTCTTCAGCACTAGATTGTTCATCATAGAGGAAGGTCGTTTCCCTGTTCCTACCCTTTCCTGCCATTTCCTTATTTCCACTCATCCCTCTGTCCAAAGAACCAAGGTTAGCAACTTATCCACAACATTAGACTTGTTTTTGATGTCTATGGGCGACGGTGACTATTGTCTATCAAGTAGACCGTCTGCTCGTTTGTCACCTAACTCATAAAAAAAATCGAGGAAACGTTACCCCACGTCCTTATGTCACGACAAAAAATACTGAAAAACCATCCAAAAGAATAGAATTTTCTACGACGGCTAGTTAGCGACATAAAAATTACGCGAGAACGGGAATCTTCAACCTTAAGTTTGCCTCTTCTCGGCTTATTTCAGTCTTACGTAAATTATATTAGATAATTTTTTATAGAATAAATGGATGGACATTTTTACATAACCACTTATATAGAGAACTAATTTCATATAACAGAAATATATGTTATAAGGACGGAACATACTAAAATTCAAGGGTACAGTTAGATTTGAGCAAGACACAGTACCCTGGACAAGCTGCGGGGAACGCTTACTCTAAATGAAAGCCATGAAAATATAGATGCATAGTTCTTTTCCTATATTATTATTATTATTTAACAATTAAAGTATGAAATGTAGTATGAAAGCATGAAATCAATTATTTTCTGACTTGAACAGGATCGAGTCAGTCTAAATTAGCTTGAATTTCCATTTTAGTTCAAAACTTGTGAAGGTAATCCGTTTTAGTAACTTCTTGTTGTTACTTTAGGTGTTACAAACAATGTACAAGACGAAATAAATAAGCTGCTGCGAGCTACTGAGGAATACATTGTGTTTAACAAAGCAGCGTGGCTTTCTTTGACATATTCAGAGGTATCTAAGACGAACGAAATTTCTATCACGTTTATAAGTTAAACGAGCATCTATGAGTAATAAACTAAACACTCACTGTGTTAAGTTTGTGGATTGACCAAATAATATAAATAAATATTAGAAATTAATAAATAAGGATCAAATTATGTGATTATTTTATCTACGTGAGCATTCATACAAAATTAATAACGTTTGTCCACAAAAAAAACATATTTAGAACTTTAAAACATATCGCAGTACACAAAACCTTTTATATCTGAATTATTTCTTTGGGTGAAATAAGTTTTTAATTGATTTGGTGCAATCCACGTCGGGAATCGTAGTTACATTTGTTTTTCGCTGTTGTTTATAGTCGAGACTAGCGTGAATATTGGCTCGGAAACACTTATGTTTGTAGGGTTATATAAAGCAAGCAATAGTTTCATTTGACGTGGGCTTGACACATCAATTTGTACCTCTAGTAGGTTTTTCGAGATCATAATCACTTGAGTATTGTAAAAAATATCGGTAGAGTGATTTCTTATTAAATGTAAACAGATTGCTTGCAGGAGGAAAATGTAATAAAAGGGGGAAAATACGCTATGATGAAAATGTAATATCACTGTAAAATAGATGTCGTAAGCAACAATATGATGCCTTATTTACTAGGAGGTGTTAAAATATACCTATAAAGAACATAATCTCAGAACGTACTCGACTATACATTGCTCTCAATTCCGCTCGCGAGATTTTTATTATCGTGACACTTATCTTCACATTTTGTAGTTATAGTAAATGTTTACTGTAAATATTAATTAAACTCTATACAATTTATTTTTGCGTAACAAAAATCCTTACATTTTTTTGTCGTTTTCTTAATTGACTATTGGAAGTCTTTTCGCACCATTTTCTTAAGAAAGCTCTACCGAACCAATCGCAGGACAATATTGAAGTAAATTGATCTTACAATATCTATAAATAATTAATTATATGTAAAGTCTACGTCTACGTCTCTACAAAATAGCTCACAATAGCCCAATCTGCGGTCACAAAACTGTTGAATATTAATAAGAGCAAGTCAGAGTTACAGTGGTGTGGTGTAATGAATTATTGTAATTGGAGTAACTCCGTAGAAAATTATGTGACATACATGTAGCTTTCAGACTTCGGCCTGTCTCGTACCGGCCAGATTTCGCTAGTGAATTCCCAGAATTCTATGAACTCAATAACTGTGATGCTGGGTAGATCGATTATCAACGTGGCTACTACATGGCTAGCAGGTATAATTTCATAGTAGGGAATGTTATAAGTTTTGTCTCTCAACAGCAACTAATTGATAGCTTGAAGCTGATAATCGATCAAGTGGGGAAGCTTGAGAGACAGGTAATTGGTCACAGTTCTCTCGTTTGATATTAATTTACTAGTAAGTTTCAATTAAAAAGTATAACAGTTCTTGATATAAAAATTATTTCTTGTGTATGGATGTTTATCAATGAATGGCGAAAAAACTATAAGGGTAATTGGGATACAATTCTTAATGGAAGTACCTAAAAGGTTGAAACAAAATTTTGTTTTAAATGTTGTAGCTTAATATTGAACACTAAGTATGCGACCAAATCATGGACTGAACATATAGTCTATATCCAAGTAATAGCTTAATGTCATTTTCAGGGAACGAAATCTATGGAAGATTAATTAAAATGATTTTTCATTGCTTTAGAAGAGAAAGGATTTAAAAAAAGCCAACAATTTCACCAATTTCTCATTGACTGAGTATTATATACTTAGAAAATTAAATACATTAATTGTATGAG
>DVQP01002380.1:0-12726 GCA_018231745.1 Danaus eresimus
TATATATTAATATATATATTATTTTTCTTTTAAAAAAAGTATTGATATGAATTCGTGATGATAAACTGTGTTTACTGAAAATAATTTCGTGAGAAGAAATTTGAATAATCATATGCCAGATAACTAAAATTTTATTATAATGTTAAAAAGAGCACTTTTGAGAGAAGTTTCTATGGACTATCATGGTTTATCCACAACCTTTAATTTCTTTTATATCCATAAATAATGATTTAAGGTCAAAAATGTTGTTAGAACATTTTACTTATGCTTCGTGAAGAAAATATCTTCTATAAAATGTTCTTAAAATAGTGCCTGAAGAAATTGAGTAGCTGTTTACAGAAATATCCAAAAATGTCAACATTTTACAAGTGGTTTAAGCAAATTTTTAATACCAAGTTAATACTGTTTAATTAATTGTTTCGATGTGGGAGCTAAACCCACAATAGAAGCTAAATATTACATCACAGGTGTTAAAACAACCGCTAAAACTTTGAAATCAAGTTAATCTTTTCCCCATATTGTTTTAATAGTTTTCGAAATGAATTTGGATTTTACGTACAAACTGAATCGTTATCGATAAGGAAAAATTTGTGTTTTTTTTTTAAATGTAAGTTAGTTTGTAATTCAATTTCATGTATTTATATTCATGTCATTGTATTAATGAAACGTGTCAACTAAGTAATGCCACCTCGAACTTGCGTTGTATTCTTCAACTAGAAACGATTTTCCTGTGCACTTAATCTACAAAAGTATTATGGTTATTTTACAAAGGAGTGTATATAAATAAAAATACTAAAGTAAAACGTAGAAAGTGTCACTAATTAATTTCAATGTAATAATAGAGAACCTTAATAGCCTCCTCGTCACTCCGACCTTATTCACGTGATCGTTCAGGCCGTAATAAACAAAGATTTTATTATGTCATATTATATTCAAAATAAATAATATCCCTATTTCTCCATTATATATATTTTAACTGTCAGTTTCATACAATATAACTCCGTGTGAATGTGAGGTTATAAATATTATCACTAAATGAAGTAATTAAGTAAATAAAAAATATAAGACAAAGCAAGAAAACTAAATCTCAGTTTTGTTGCTATTGCACACATTTGCTCAGTTTATACATATGATGTTAAGTATATTTGTTTGCGTTTTACATGTTTATTTGGTAATCATCACTACTATAAAAGGCGGTTTAAAAAAAACATTAAAAAAATTGTTTTCGACTGCGTTCATTCAGGGTCAATTGTTTCACAGATTTTTTCATTTTAATGGTTATAGATGAATGAATTCGTCATCTCGAATGGTTTTGTAGGTATTTTTAAAAGTCCATTTTCAAATCAGAACCCTAAACCTCTGGTTTCCATTTACGAGAGTAACAACAATTATTAAGATTTCAAAAAATCTTGAAAACCTTCATACTTAACTTTAATTTAAAACAAAATTCAAAACCTTTATTATAAAAAACCTAGACATAAATAAATAAGAGCAATATAATTAAGACATTTTTTTTTTAAATATTATAATGAAATAACTTTTTAAGTCATAAAATTGTTCATGTAGCAACAAATTTCATGAATATCTTGAAACGTCACGTTTGTTAGTTAGTCATAACCGTTGAAAAACAAAATAAGAGTAGGTTATAATATTGAAACGTACAGAACATATTTTATTAAAATTACCTTCATACATATGCATGTACAACTAACAAGTATAATTACATAATACGTATTATAAACATCACTTGAAAATATATTTTGTTTCAGACGGTCCACAAAATGAACGAAAACACTTTGAGGGTAGTTTTAGATTTTAGATTTTTAACTGATTTTTTTATTCACGCTATAAGAATGATTATAACAAATTTACAACTATCGAAGACTAAATAGGTTAATATAGTTTAATCATGATTAATGTACGTTCGGTTACGGTACTGAAAAGTAATTAATGACAATGTTAAAATTACCTCTATAAGATCCCGGTCTGAACGTAAAGGTATCCTCACAGTAATTGTTTAACAATTTGTACAGAAGTCGATCTAGCTTCAACTAAAATCCACAAAATTTTTCTTATTGAAACATACGAGAAAAAGTACGCGATATGCAACTTCACAGCTAGAATGACCGCAGTCGACTAATGTTCTTGCAACTCATTAATATGGGATAATATACTTTAGTTGATCTACAAACAGGGTTGGGTCGACGAGTATTAATTTTCTTTGGAATATTTTTACTTACTTTATGGGATAATTTATCAAACCTAGCTTAATTTTTACACGGCAAAATATTCCTCGATATTATAAAATATAAAAAAATATGCAAATGAGAAGTACTTTTTTAAATAGCGTGAAGTATTGATTTTTATAGTTAATATATTTTTTCATACTTAAAATTAAATTCGTTTAATATATGTACATGCTTACGCACTTCATTTAATATTAAAAACATCCATTTATTTTAATTTTAAGTTCGTGTCAGTCACGATAACATTACGGCTACCGTGCAAATCCTCGTTTAAAGATAAGGAAATGACCATAAAATTTCATTTATATTCAAAAACAAATTGTAAAAGTAAAATTAAATAATGTTAACAAAAAATATATAATTTTTGTTACTATTATTGACCACAGATAACAAAAAACATAGGTATGAAACATCTCGAGTGCCGACCCTAAAAAGTTTGATGAACAAATAAAGTAAGTTAATTTGAACAATGCAGATAGCGAAACGGTTTTAAACTTGTCTGAATGACCTGGATGTTCTAAATTGATACCGGCAAGCCGTAAGGTTCTTCCGTAATAACGGGAGTCAAGTAGCCAATAGAAACTCTTAGGTCAACCACTTACATGACCAGTTTTCTTCCGTTACTGCAAACATTTGCTTTGTTTTCTTTTTTTTTTCTTAAACAAAACTATGCACAGTTTACAGTGAAACTGATTTCGATTTCGCCATAAAAGAATTTATATCTGTAACGTATTTACTTAAAAATAAGTGTAAACAGCGTTTACATTTTATTTGACAACACATAAACATGATACTAGTATTTGTTTAACATATGATAAAATTTTATGTTCGTAACTACTAACCTTATCTATAAATTGTTGTGTACCTACACTCCTCTTGTACATAGACATCGCTCAAAACATCATAAAACCGTATATTTTTGAGAACAATTTGTTTTCCATGTAAATTAGTTGGCTGTCCTCTACGATTAAATAAAATAAGCCGGAGATATTATATCACTACAAAGTTCGAGACGCTACGTACTTTGGAGATTTTCCAAACAAGATGTCAGATGTATATTTATGCTATAAATAACGTTATTTTATAGTATTTTTGACAGAAAGACTTGGTATATAACGATAAATATTATAACAGTGGTTGGCATTTGACGAATATCAAAAGTTTTACTTGAATGTTGAGAAAAAAAAAAATCAGCTGAAGAAAAATCGTTGAGTCAAAACTCTTTATTGTGACTCACAATCAAGATTCTTCCCTTGACGACTTTGTTGGGCAACCGAATCTAATTTATCTGTGTCGAGTGTATATTATGTATGAAATACATTTATTTATGCCAAACAAGTTTATTATTATTTTTCCCTTGATGTTTAAAATAACACACTATTTAGACAAATGAAGGCTTTTATATTATGGGTACTTGAATTAACGGAATATATTCATTGTATCACGCCAGGGTGAATATGTATATATATTTCTCTCAAACTAATCATTGCTACAATATTCGGTAATGTTAAATTAACGGAATATGGAACTAAAGAAAGTCTTCTGTACATTTTACCACCGATTTTTTTTTCGTTACGAAGTTTAGAATCTGTATTACGTACCTATAGACAATCTATTTTTCTGGTAAATTGCTTAGTTTTATAATAACACGTATATTTTATAATAAAAATGTTATTGTCTCATAAATAGGTGCGTTCTATAATTTTATGCAGGGCTTTATTTTTGTGTTGCTTACTACTTAAAAAACTTTCTATTCAAAGTTCCAGTTGAAAAAACAATAAGACAAATATTAAATAAATACTGAAGCTAAAGATAAAAATAAAGATAAAGGCAACTTTTCGCTCTTTAGCAAGATATATATATAGAGTCACCTATAACAAAAAAGTAATCAAACGAATTTGGAAAGCCCGTGAGAAGCGTAATTTTTTTTATTATTATTGTATCCATATAATTTTTTGCTTTGTTATCTCATACAATATTTGTTAATATGTTTTGTACCTAAAAACATTATTTTTTACTTTATATCACGAAACATTAAAAACAATTTGACATCTTACATTATCCGGTACTTCCAACATTTCTGAAGATAACTTTCAAAACTAGAAGCATCACCACGATATGGGTTCCTCCTGTAAAGTAAAAAGTTTCGTTAATAATGCATTTTTATGGCTGTTTTTAATTATTTTCGGCTTAAACGTTAATAAACAATTTGACGGAATAAATAATATTTTATTGATATTTGTTTCTCATGAGAATTAAAATATACTTCTAATATTGTTATAAACTTCTTATTTACAATGACTATATTTCTTTCATTATCAATTTTGTTATAAGATAATTTCCAATAATTTGTGGTTTTGTATTCGTTTCTAGAATGAGACTCATGAATTAACAGATTAAAATTTTTTATTCCCACTACATTCCTGTCAAAACTCAAAAGTCAAACATCCACACATGTTTATGTTGTCAGATCTACTGAAAACAAATTTGCGATTTTATTATTTTTGATAAATTATTATTATTTATTTGGAAATACCAGCTATTACGTATACCAGTTATATACGTTTGATATGTGTGTTGGGACATAAATAACCAAAATTTTATACCAAATTAATTCGTAAGTATTCTTTTGCAATTATTTAAATACATAAATGATAAAAAATAATTTTCTCGTCTTCAAAATGAATAGTATCCTTTCTATCTATCTTTCATTCTTTCTATTAGAATGCTTTTGTGGTTGTTTTTAGCAAAAGCAAAAGTATAAATAGTTAAGTATAGTATTAAGTATTAAGTATAAGTTTTCAGCAAAAGTATAAATAGTTGTGCGAGTAATTTATTTGGAAAACCGACTTTAGGAAACACTAAGTTCTCTACAACTAATTCAAATAGCTTAAGCAAAGACTAATATGTTTAAAAAATATTTTTAACCTCAAAAAGTTTATATTTATTTATAAGTAATATTAGTTGCTCATAATACGGTCCTTTCTTTATAATTCACATCTATTTCATAAAAATCTAATTAATAAGTTGCATAAATTCATGACAAACATTTATGCATTGTAGGACTATATATGTAAGCTTATACAGCATAGTTTAAATAACACAAGTTTGGACGGCTCATAGTATTGTGGTTACATCAATATCTTTCGAAATCCACTTGTGCTGAACCGTTTTACCTTCTATATGATTAATCGGAAGTCCAATCTAAATGAGCTGAACAACATTGTATGATCTTAAAAGTAATTGATATAAAGATATTATTTTATGAAACTGAATAATTTTTTTATTGAATATATTAATTATTATCATTATTTAAATTAATATTTAATTTAATTTAATGTTATTTAATAGAAACAGTTATCAAAGCACATCAATGAAACAAAGTATTACTACAAAAATATTTCAAAATCAGCATCTATTTCATTGGGCTAAGTGCAAAGTGTGACATTAAGGATGGAAAGTCGCCCTGGACTACTTTCTATTGAAAATTGAACTAGTAACCTTTATGACGAAAGTAGAACGAATCTGCCGTATGTGACATCATCTGGGCCCGTGGTTAATATGAAATATTTTAAATAATAACACAACTTTAGGTTTCACATGAATTGTGGGTTTCACAGGAGCCCGCTTCTTTACCTTATGTCTGTACTTTCCTTAGATATGTTATAACCGAAAAATGGGATTTGAGGTTTTTTTGTAATTGAGTAATACAAATATAAACACAGAAACATTAACATTAAATATATATAAATATGTGCAATACAAATGGTATGATATTTTAAAATACCGTTGATTTAATTACATAAAATGACAAGTTGGTATTTGAATTCTTTATTCTTACCAAACAACATGCTTTACTTGCAAAACAGTCCTTATGTTAATTGTGAAAAACATAAAATCAAGGAAACATTTGTAGAAAATATGGCATTCATAGACACGTACTAATTACCGGTAAAGATCTATCTATTTTAAGAGCTCTGTTTATGTGTTACTGTAATTTTTTACACGCTTGTGTGAACTATTCACAATACTGTTTGAATACATTTTAATATTCATAAAGGAATCAGCGCCGCCTTCCTTACACTAGATGATGTTTTTACAATAAGCTAAAGACACAATATCGTTGTTTACAATTGTTTACACTTTACAATTTGACATAAATTCTTAACGATCTCTCGCCAGGTTCAAAGTCGACAAATTAACATGATTGAGTTATAATTGATTAACGTTTATATCACTTATTGATGTGGTTAAGATAACATAAAAACTATTATAACTGTAAAATTTTGTGTAACGTTTAAAAATATTATAAATTATCGTTTATCGTTATATATATTATCGTTTTTTTTTTTACTTTGATTTTTAAGTATAAAAACGGTAACCTTATAAAAATTTATATCATTTTAGTTGAGCACACTTTTTGTTAAAGTTAATAAAATATTTAAATCAAAAGCATGCAGAAATATATTTTTTTTATATAAAACATACGAAGTACAAATTAAAATTATATAAAATATATGTTTCTCTCAATTTATAAGATTATTATTATTTATTTATCATTATTATTATTTTTATTAGGGCAAGTCATGGCAACGATTGAATTTTTTCGTTAAATTATAATAAATATTTCGGGGAATCCCCATATTTGACAGCATAAATAATCTTCTCAAGAATATAACATCGTAACATATTTCAAATGAGGCACTTACAACGATGACTAGTAAATTAATAGTACAAAAAAATCTCAAATGTTCTGGTAAAACAAATATTATAAAAAAGATTCATCTCTCTGACAATATTTTTATCATTAGTTGATTCTTAAAATTTGGATACTTGAGGGCGCTCGGGTGGATTCAGCTGATGTTTATTTGAGGAGGAGTATTATTAGGATTTATATTTGTTTCAGCTTTGTTAATAACGTGCTAACCGACATAATTATTCTGTTTGTGTTCGTGTTTCGTTCCCGTCTTCAGTGATCGTTCCTATTAAAGACAATGGAACAAAACATGAAGAACACTAGAAACTTCCTCTGCAAAAGAATGATTCTTATATGAGAGGATATAACGTTTCTTTCATCCGATATCAGTGCAAAGTCTCATTATGTGACAAACTATTAAAATTTAATTTTCTACCCACCGTTATAAGGCGATATACTTAAAAATACTAATATAATTATGCACCATCAGTATGGTTATCCGCAGTGCATCACATCATATCATTTGCAGCACCTCTTAAAATCAAGAGCCATTTTCGTCTTTTCTGGAATTATATTCCTATTGAATTTTTTCTATCTCATTAAAGTGGTCAGACTCATGTACGGAATTCTTATAATAGATGTTACCGTTGTGAATGCTTAATAGTTATTATTGCTGATTTATAAAACAGGTTCGATTGATCAGATGTATCCGGCTAAGTCTGAGCGAGAAAAAACTACGATACAATGCTATTTTTTAAAAATTTACTCATCGATAAATTCAATGGGATGTGTCATCTTGTTTTGAAGTCTTGTGTAGTCTAAGTTCGATCTAAGTACATCCTTATAATATAAATAAAAAAAGTCCTCTCTCAAAATAAAAAATTGTAGCCAAATAATGTGCACGTGATGATTTTTTTTAATCAAACCAATTGTTATCGTCACGGCTGTAATATGATTTGATTTCTTTTCCCTTATCGCCATAAAACGTACATACGACAAGTTAATTCTTGTAGATATTTAATACTTCTAGTATCTTCGTTCTAAATAAAAAGAAATGTTTTTTGTATAAAACTTTAAACTTTAGGGATGACACTGATTCCCGAATATTCCGTGTGTATGTAAATTATTTTTATATTAACAAAACCTATAATAAAGTACGCTTTACGCACCACAGCTTGTAATTTGTTGTTTGTTGTGGGTGTAACAAAAAAATAATAATGATATAAGTTGTTTCTCAAATGTATATATATACATACATATAGACTTGTATATACGTCATTATGAAATCGTATTACATACAAAGGCAAATGCTTTGATAACCTGACATTCATTGCAAATCACGCTTTGTTGTACTTAAGAATGTGACGCGTCATTTCATTAATTGAAAAGTAAGGACATGAAAATTTTAATAAATTCGATGAATCACCGATTGAAAGATATAATTATATTAAACGAAAACTAAGAAGTCTTTGTATTCGGCGATGAAAAGTGTCAATAATTCTGTCATAGTTATTTCTGAAAAAACAGGAATTCATGACAAAAATATTAACCCTTTGCAATCCGTTGTCGCCGTATTTGCGACATTAAAAATCTAAGCATTACTAGGCTGGAGTGAAAAGTGTTGAAACGTAATTTTATATAAAGATTATGATGTACCTCATAGACATTTACAATTAGTGAAAAGCGTGGTTTTCCTGCGTTAATACTATAATGTGCTCGTTTAAATAATGGATAAGTATGTGGAAATATTTAGTGTGACAAATCAAACTTATAGTAAACACACGGTTTGACATCGAACGACGATGTTATGTATTAACATTATATGCAAAAGTGCTGTCTGTAAACGGTAGAATTGAACCATTCTTTATTTAAGTCGCTAAAAAAGAAACGGAAATTTGGATTTCTTTTTTGTTTTCATTCGTTATTTTTTATATACACAAAGAAACAAGAGATGCCATCCTATTAATGGATCTGAGTCATGCTTAAATTATAGACGTATATTTGATAGCCCTAACATTAAGACTTAATTGTAGTCCTTAATAACATGATGCTATGTCGTTCTAAAATATATTTTATCATTCAGTACGCAATGCGGACCTTCAATCTATTTATTTGTTAACGCGATATAGTATACACATGTAAAATTTTTAAGTGTCACAGAAATTTTAAAAAATGCTATTAACGGATGTTGTAAATTGACCGAAATATCAAATAAAATTAATAAAATAAAACGTCCAGTTCGACTAAAAACAGTACATTGATTATACTCCCGAAAATGTTTGATATGATTAATGTTTTTAAATTTAAAGAACCCTACCATAGTTTTAAGGTGCGGCATAAAAAATACAAAGAGTACAAAAATAGATACACTTTTAAGACTTTATAGTTAGTTAGTTAAAATCCTTGAATGTGGCTTTTTTTTACTGGCACTGTAATGTACAGGTGAATCATATTTGAAACTGTTTGTTTTGTGATATCATTTAATGTTATATAAACAACAGATGTTATGTTAATTATATTTTATTCTCTTGAAATACTCTTGCCAAATGTTTCTGACATATTGTTAATTTTAAATCGTCCTATTAATATATATATGCGCTCTACCGTCTTTTCATATTATTCTAAATCCTTTATTTTGATTTCTCTTTACTTGCAGACTAAAAGGCTCCAAATATTCTCAGTTTTTATTTACATGGAATTCTATAATAACTTCCCGTTGTTAGTTCATTGTAATTCAATTCCTAAATTAAAACTACCCGCATTTAATAGTTCAGTTAAATTTTTGCTACAGGTTCAGATTAAACTTGGTTAATGAATAGTTGTGATTTGATTCATATTTATTTATTAATCAAGCTATCCGGTTCAACCTACATTTTTTCAAATCGTCGAAATTTAGAGCAGTTACGGTATGGTCAGTAAATATACATTCATATCTAGCTTATTGGGCTGACTTTGTGGCGTGTAAAGAAAAATCCAGTAATATAAAATATTACACAATGATAATGAATTCTATTTGGTGTTTGTGTTATGAACTTATATAACGAATAAAACACAAATCAATAAAAATTAGATTCCCTACATAGTGTCAGTCATGCGTTCAGTCTAATTAAATATTTAAAATGACGAATGTCATTCTCTTCACATATACAAATAGTTTTTAATATATTAACACTTGCTGAGTTCACAAATTAATGTATTTGATATTAAGTTTTACGCGTAAATAAATCACATACGTTAAGTTCATTCTCTTAAAAACTTGTCACGAATGTTTGTTCTTTGACCACTGTCTGTTATGGAAGAAAAATAATGTTACTATATTGTCCGCCCTTATTAGTATTGGCGTCTTTGAAACTCTTTATATTGTTGTGATAAAAGATTCACTAGAAAGATTAATTTGATATCTCTTGTGAATAATTAAAGGATGCTTCTTAAAACACTGGACATAGTTCGTTCATGAAGAAATTTAATAAAATTATTGTATATTAATTTGTAAGTTAAACTATTAAATAGTCTGTTTATGGAGTCATTGGTTCCGTTAAGATTTTTTTATCTAGATTTAGGCAATGTACGAAACGAAAAGTTAAATGGGTCCATGGCGCATAAATAAAGAAAAATAACGTTAGTAATTTTGCTTTATTTATAGTTAGGGTTGTATATTTTCGCGTTGTAATACTATTTTCTTGATTGGAATGCTACTTATTTTGCATCACAATCATTACGAACTAGTAAAAGTTTTATCCAAACAATTTAGCAAAGATTATACGCTAAACATACAAATACTGCAAAAAGCGAGTATATATTTTGTTTTGTTTATAGGAACAAAGAACGACATTTCATATCAACTGTAGCCTTACATTAAAGTTGCATAGCAATTATAACTATCCCACACCATCACGAACAAACCAGCATTGTTTGAGAAAAAAAAACTCATTCTCTCATCTTTAAACATAATTGTTACTATTCATTAAACTATTAAATCCTTTTTATTATGTCACCGTTACAAACAATTGGTTTCTTTAGAATAAATTTATGCTGTTCTATGTTAATTTAATAATGCTTTATGTAATAACAACAGTCTGTATGGTGTCTTTTTTTATTAGATATATAACTTAAAGAAAATTGTAATTATGAACGCACTTCACCCGACACCGCATGACTAATCAGTTTGGTACATCAAAAAAAAATCTTTAAAAATTGACAGCCGTGATAATATTTCAACAGAATTATATCGTAAATTGTTTTTTTTTTATTTTGTTTTCATAAAAATAACTACTCAAAACTGTTTAGGCTTACCACAGCTTATGTTATGAAGGTTTTAATCCCGCCATTTTGAAAATCGTTAATTCTAAAATATTCCACAATTGTTTTGTCGGTGATATGGTTGTTTTAAGTTAAATATAGATATGAGATATTTTTTATGTGTTATAATTATTAAGGTTACCTCATTATAACAGTTTATTATACATTTATTTTTTATTTATTTTTTACAATTATGATCTTATTAAGTGTAATGTTAATAATATTTATATATTTATCATAATATATGTTATTACCGTCCTCTGAATTATTTCTAAAGAAACATTGTTTCAACAAAGTTTTTAACTGTTTTGAATGTAATTATATTAATAATTATCTATAAGAAATATACTTAAGCTTAATAGTACCTAGATCGCGTGGTAAAGTACCTTACCTAAAGTTTGCATCGTCGTACTATATGCTGTATGACGATGATTTACAAATATGACGATGCTTTATAAATACGGAGCTTTACAAATTTTGATTAACAAATCTTACAATATAGTAGTCATACGGTTTAGTCAGTAACTTAAAACGTTTCGTATGTAGAGTCAAAGAATAAACTTGTGAATTGTGCTAAGCACACTGAAGACACGTGCGAAGGCAACAAAGTTGTTTAAAAATTTAACAATTTACGCATAGCAATACAATTTTAACAGGATTGTTAAATAATGAGATGCAAAATATGGAATTTTATTCAATTGCAACATTTGACCTTCCAGTGAACGCAAGGTCGGATAGACCGCGAATACTCATACTTGAAATGTGTTGAGATTCAGTTTTGTTTTAATATATACAGTAACCTGTCTTAAATTAGAAAAGGCAATTTAAATTTAGAACAAATTAAATGTAAATTTAAAATATAAAAATAGCAATGCGATTTATCGATACTCATACATATATAGCAGTTAGTTCATGATGTCGCTCAGCTTTTTTTTTAATTTATTGTAACCAATGACATTGAAAATAATTATTATTCCCTAAAATATTACAACGAAGGCATTGTTAAAGGTTTAGACAAGCAATTTTGAATTTATAATTTAGTTAGATAACAATTGATAATCATCCATTATTAGCTAAAACGGCCTCGCAATAATTAATATTTGCAAATGAGACACTTAAAACTGCAACAATAACGGTGATTTATAGAAATGAATAGAGGGAAAAGTTTGTAATAAAAAAATATAAAGCCCGATGACGTATGTATACCATACCTATCCTTCAGCATCAGCCTTGCTATTGTCAGCTAATCATATAAAATTCTTTTTGTAGTTTGTAAGTTACCTCTCACACATCAGGCAAATATGTTAATGATAGTCTCAGCTAACTTCACAACCTTGTGTGTTTATTATAATTCTAATTGATATTATCGTTTTAAAACATTTATACCATAGTCCCAACCCTGTGTTAAACCCAGATGTGTAAACTTAATTTGCCGTAATGTCATAAATATTCGTGTTATAGGAAAATTAAAAAAATATATATTAT
>DVQP01002381.1:0-12725 GCA_018231745.1 Danaus eresimus
TGGCAGGGATAGTTAGATCCTGGATAACAAAGGATACCAGACCAGACCAGGCCAGACCAGACCAGGCCAGACCAGACCAGGCCAGACCAGACCAGGCCAGGCAGGTAGGACCAGAGGACATATCAGTGTAATTGTGAAAGGAAAGAACAGATGGAGAATTATAATATACTATTAATACCTAGGTTATAATTTTCATAAGTTATTCCTTTGACAGGAAATATATAAAGAGTGGCTCGTAGCTTCGTATTTTCTATCTCAAGAACAAGAAAAATCCCAGAGATATATGGAGGAAGAATCACAAAGTTGTTGTGAATTATATTTAAAGAAAATCCGTTTTAAATTTTAAGTTATCTATATTATTACTTTCTTATAGTTAAAAATTGTAAATAAGCATTTGTAGTTTCTACATATATATATACAAATTGTTAGTTTATGTTCCTGCAGTTTGTCTTCTATAATATTTTCTTAATAGGATCAAATCAATAAAGAGTTATTGCTGAAAAACATAGAAAGTGACCGTACTTAGTTTGACGATACCCTCTCACTAACCACTAAGAATGCAGGTAACGCAATCCAATCTAACAATAAACAAAACATATATATTGAATCACACACATAGAACGTAATGTAAATATTTAACATTTGGTTTACAATTTACATTCATAAGTCTCTCTATGTATATCTAAACTTACAACGCAGACCGTTAAATAAGACGTACGTTTCTAAAATGCGATCAGTACAAGAAAATAGTAACAGCTGCGTCGGATGTGACGATAAACTTTTTAGATCGAATAATATAAAATCTAAAATTAAATTATTTTCCAATTAGTTCTGGATCAGCCTTAAATTGCGGAAACACCTGTGTTATTACGATTTAATCATAATTTACTTAACCTGAAATAATTTTGCTGAAATTATCAGCAGCTGCTTTCGCCGGCTTTGGTCGTAACCTTGGCTAATACCTTATTAGCCAATAATTATAAACAAAGGTTGATAGAGCAAGCTTGATACTTTAGGCCTATAAGTCGTTATAACTATTTGTAACAAAAATGTTAGTAGAATAGAAAATCTGGTCTTTTGTCTGGAAATGAGACACTCGGGACGAACTAATGAATTCGTCGGACAAACGAATACTTCGTTAAGAAACTTTTAATTAACCTTTTATAGCCACAGTACAGTTGACGCCCGAGTGGTTCTTGGGCGCCTCTCATCTGCTACTTATAACACAAAGTATGGTCTATAATCTAGGCTATATATATCCCACATATGCGATATGGATGTGTTAAAGGATTTTTCGAGTTTAACGAAGTTAAAACAATTTCATGTTATATAATTATAATAAAAAATTTAATTTTGATTTTACAATATTCAATTTCTTACAAACAAAATTATTTTTGCTCTAAAATATAGTATGCTATCAATAATTGAAAAAAAAAACTTTAGTTGTATTAGAATTAAATAGGAATTGATTTCTTATTGTATATAAAACATTCAGAAAAATCTATGTTGAACTACATTGTATTTTTAATATACATAAATAAATAATGAACTGGGCCTAAATTGTCTTAATCGTATATAAGGAATTATGTATCAACATTTTTTTTGTAAAATGTATGTAGCATGGCTTAAAATATTGCATTTTAATAATCAACAACAAAAACAACTGGACTTTTATTTTGTTTTTATATTTTTATAAACGATCTTATCAGCTGTGACAATTTAATGAAGCTCAAATAACAAGTATTAAATGAGCCTAATTTCATTTTATTTATTTTTCATATCTTGCAACAAACATGCCAATTTATGCGTAATAAGTAGGTCAACATAATTAATTTTTTATATAAACAATCAATTAAATCTTATATCGGTTGAGGCTTGATTAATAAAAATTAAAAAAATTGCTCTTACATCCATTAAGATTATACGTATGTCAAAAATTTGATTTTACAACGAGCCATTAAAGTTAAATACAAAATCATAAGACCTTCATACTGGGTAATTGTATCAAAATTTTAATGTATAAAGTTTTTATATAAATCAAGAAATACATTTATATATAAAGATTTGTTATTTATACCGTTACTTGGACAGAAACCTCCTTGTTTGGTAAATTGTAAGTAGACATATGTCATTGTAATAAAATAAATCATTGTCACTACGACTATAAGGCTTCTTAAACAAATTGGACTGTGTTGTAACACGATTTGCTACAACCATAGGAGATATAGGCACATATTAAAGAAAATACACATCAAAATCTATGGTTATAATCGTAAAACTATTTTTTATTGTCATCTTGAAGCGACATTATACTAAGAAATGCAGGAAGAAATTTCGGAAAGAACAATTAGTAAGTTATCCGAAACTCATTTACAACTGGTAATAAAAGTTCGTAACTGTATTACGAAGATCGCATTCAAAATTACGAGCATCAGCCCCGAAAAAATTAATTCAGTAGACAATGTTTACAAAATACGTAATTACGGCCACAGGAGCTGTTAATTACGATTTTTTTATATTATTGCACTGCACTTTGTTGTATAATAAAATAATTTCGATAAAATTTCATTCACATTCCAATTTAAAACAGATATACGTACATCCATCGCCAGCATAGCAACGGTATTTTTTTAAGACTTCCACATTTGGCTCGCATTATTCTACGTCTTGTATGTGTTGCCATGAATACGATCGCCGCAAAGTAATCGAAACGCGCGTCGGATTGCGTCGCATTCGGAGTTTAAAATTATTGTTTTTGAAACATAGAAATAGCCTTTAAAAACCAATAATGCATAATTTTTTTCATGTCGGTTTGCTATGAAGCGAAAGATAATTTGCTTTAAATATTGTGCTATGGTTACAGTCCTTAACAAATTTATACCATATTAAATTATATTACATAAGTCCAAAAAAAAACAGCTAATTTTAGATTGGCAAATATAGATTACTTATATACTTACTTAAAAAAAATATTTCTGTAAGCCGTAAAACGCAAAAGTACCAAGTAGGGAAGCCTTAAACATTTTGTTGGCTAACAAATAAAGTCGTATTCGTATTTCGCTTATGAAAGCAATGGGGACCAATTGTTTGGAAATCGTGTACTTTATTTTTGGATTCCTAATTGCCATGACATCACTAACAAAGACCATTAATCCCAATCAAAACGAACCTTCACAATAAATTTCTCTTTGATGTGAATTTAATTTCACTACCTTATTAGATATTTTACCTATAAAAATATCGCCTCAAAAGCAGTTTAGACAACAATAGTTATTAGCCGTTCTAATTAGATTGACTAAAGTAGTATAGTAATAATGTCTTACGATTAACGAAAATCGATATCCGTTAAAAGGAGCTTAATCAATCAGCTACATATACCGACTTCGGTTTTTCGTATATTATTTCGCTTCTTTGAAAATAATTATACATACATAAAAATTCTTATCTTATTAAAATGTATCTTCTTCATTTTAACCCTCATTAAACTATGATGACTGATGTATTTTATCATTCCATGAATAATTTAATTATATTAAATGATACTCACTGTCGGTTCGATTGGTTTGATATTTAAATATTAACGTAACGAAATACAAACAAAACTTTGAACAAGTTACACGATAATAATTTCATTAAAACGCAATCCAAATTGACAAAAGGTAAGGTAAGGAATCACGAAATTGATATACGAAATACCGGAACAATTCACATTGTATTAAATTTTCATTTCTTTGTTCTGTATCTTCGCAAGGAATAACGAAGAGGCTTGCCTAAAACTCCGAACCTAACAAATATATTTGATAATATTAAACATTATCAAATTTGTGATTTTAAATCCTTAAAAGTTACGTAAAAATATGTATTATAATTGCGAATCCTACGTTCTTAACATAAATCCGTTAGACGTTTAGTATAAAGCAGCTTTTGTGAAATATCTTGCAGTGAACGAATGCCAAATACAGCAAAATGAATCGAAATTAAAAGCACGGACTTTGTCGTTCGGAAATTATATAATTGAAATCACCAAGATCAAATTGTATGTATAATAAGAAAAAGAAGTCAAAATATATTAGGTATTATGTTAAAATCTCACGTTACTAGTGTTGCTCACTGCATTTAGCATGTATAAATTCATTTTTATATATGTCTATATAAAAAGCTGCATGTTCTTACGTCATGTGTGGCAAAAGACAACTCAGTACGTGCATTGATACTCCGCGATAAAACGAAATAAATAATTGTTTCCTTTTTATCCCCTACACGTTATCGAACGATTAAAAATGTAGATAACTTTATATAAACATTTCAGTTAAGAAACACTTTCCGTCAATAAAATCGTATAATCAAAAATAACAAACACAATATGCCAATGACCTAGTGGTCCGAAATAACATCTAACGCAGATAACATTTTTTTTTGGGTTGGCTTCTAAATAATCTGAAGATTTCAATGTATCGAGTTTATTGAAAAGTATATAAATCTAAAAAATCAAGATATAAGAGATAATATATGGTTTACGTAAGTTATTGGATATTTTAAATTAAATAGCCATAAGTAATTACACTTTTAGCACTATTGTGGAAATGTCAACATTTTAAAAATATGTTGCAGGTAGAAATAACAATTTCAAAAATTTTGTAAAACCGTGCGAACGTTAAAAACTGGTTTATGCATTTAAATCGTTGGTTAAAATTGACACAGTTGAAATATTTCCAAGGACAACAAATGAGTATAGCTAGTGTTTCGTAACCGGATTTATTTGAAGACATCATCGGGAAGGAACCGGCTGTAGTTGGTCATAAATCACACTACAAAGACACCGCTGTTCCCTGCTTGGTTGTATGTAAATCCTTTAAATAATCTGCTAGCACCTTACCTCCTAGAATTCTTCGAGGGCGACGTCCCTCCAACACGCCGAACGGAACGGGCGCCGCGATCCCAACATAAACACACCACAAGCATAAATCGAGATCAGTATAAGGAACTTAAAACAGTGACTACAAACAAAAAACACTACACTGCCACAGAATTTTGTCACTGAAATCCAATAAAAATAAAGGTTTTTATTCAAGAATTACGTTAATCTATGCGCGCATGTCTTTATGAATTTAGAAATAAAGTCCAGAGCTTCACAGTAGCATCTCATACGACGGCCGCTCGATGACTGGCGAGCGTTCGTTTGCGTCGGTCGGGTTACCTTGGGTTAGCAACTTACTAGTGGCAAAATATACGCGGTCCGGGGAGAGTTGCGGCGTGCAGAGGGCGGGCATACATCCAAAGCTACATTTCCTTAATGGTTGGATTATATCGGACATTGAAAATGAATGAATGAGTTACAGTGCGCTGTACGACCAGTACCTTACGGGTTATCTATGCGTTGCATTCTTGTTCCGGTTGAATAAAGTAACGTTCATTTAAAAAAAAATAATTATATGGTGATGTATATGTTGCTATTACTATTGAAAAAAGTAAAGGTATATTTACGTATATTTCCTATAGGTATATTTCCTTTTTTTAACGTTATTTGGAAAAAAAAATTGTCTGGTTAAGAGGAATAGATATTTTAATTAATCTGTCCTTAATTTTCTTAAGTAAAAGAAACAAATGATAACGAAATTGATATTAAAAGGAGTTGAAGAAATGATTCATGTTTTAAGACGAATATATGAAAGTATTTATAAAGGGCATTTTTAAGTGCAGTCTCAACAAATTTGAAGTATTAATAAAGGTCCTACATAGGTTATATTTTTAGTAAGAAGACCGATGTGTTTTAACTATATTTATAATACTATTTGTTGATATATAAAATATAAGTTATTAAATTTTAACCATTATTTATCTCTCGCTATATATGTGAGGATATTATTTATCTAGGATAGTGTTATACTTTGATATGTTTCCGCAATATCTTTCCAGTTATATTCTTTGTTATATTCTTATGGAAATATAAAAAAACTTATTGATAGTGAATATGCAACTGTATTCTTCTTCATGAATCTTCGGAACTATGCATTCATGCAAAAAGATTTCATAGAGCGATATATGTAATGTTTGTAAGTAGAAAGTAGATTTTTACCTAAAGAAAAGTCGGCCAGCTGTCGTATAAAATTGCATAAATAATCTTAATTTCTATATGCAACTTGTTTAAATCGGATTACATAAAATTATATAATATTAATGCAATAGATTTGTATATACTGGGTTCTGAGACATAAATGACTACGAATGAGCGAGCAAATCCAACTCACAGAAATATACTTGAGCATAACAGAAATTTAATCCGTTGATAGCAAAATGTAAGAATACACCACCGTCAATTAAATAAATCGTCTTTTTTTTCACAGATAACGAGAAAACAACGATTGGTAGAATAACAAAGAAATAAACTGTAATATAGAAGAATTGAAATTAAATCACATAGAAAACAAAGCAATTTAAATCCAAAAACGTCATAGTCTAGTACAACATGGATTAATCTTTGTAGTAATTGATGTGTTTTCCATTTCACATTTTGACAAAAACGTGACGCATTCAAAAAGAATGATTCAAACATCATTCACACAAAAAGTTATTAACAAAGTTTCTTTGTCCTTATTAATATCGATTAAATAATTACCAGACGGTTGATTCAATTCGGAGTTTTACATATAATGAATTTTATAATTTTGTTTATGTGTAAACAAAGTTTTCTAAACAAAACGCTATAAATTGATATCCCTTAACAATAAAGAGGTCGTCGGCCGTACTGACGTGTGTACTGCGTGCGGCTATTTGTGTACCGAATGGTAAGTGTCAAACATCAGATTAACAGAATGCAAGCTCCCTGTTTGATTTACACAGGCAATACTCGAACGTATCAGACCACTCGTTGACCTCATGGTAAAAGCTTTATTCATTATTCTCATTCCGCAATCAATAAATTCAAATAATGATCAATTAAATTATCATTCACATCCTTGTTATATAAAACTGGTCATTTTCGAGCTATATATATAGCTTATTTTCTCTTATGAAATATATATTTTCATAACTACCCGACACAATATTAGTGCCAAAACTGAGATATGTTTGAGAGTATTTATTTTAGCACGAAGGTGATTGCACTGTTATGATTTTGTTTCTTATGTCAGAAGATATTTTATTTGAGAGTGTTTGAGACATAAAATAAGGTCTAGAAAGAAATACGTTTATATTATATATATACAATACAAAAAAAAATCTACTTCAGATGTTTTGAAACTCTTTTCTTATCAAAATTTACGTCTCCTAGAAAACATAACACAGAGTGTACGATGAGTAAGTAAACGTCATCTAAACAAACTCTTTAATATTTTGTAGACAGATTTCAGTAAATTGTATTAGGTCTAAAATGGATTCAGACTAAAAGTACCCTTAAAGTTAATTGGAGATAGCTGCAATCATCTTTCAGCAAGCGGACTGTAGAGATTCTTAAATTAAATTTATTGTCATATTCCCAGTCGCTACCTCACTTGACCTCAACAGGGCTGATCCCCGGCTAGATCAGATTGCAATTGTGATCCTTAAAATAGATGCTTTAACTGAAATTAATTAAATTCTAAACATAAACGACTAAATAATAAGTTATATTTTTAACATTAAAACAATGTTGATCTTATATGTAATTTAAAATTTAATAATAGAGTATAAAATGACAAATTACTATATTATATATCGAAATAAGCAGGATTCAAACGTTAGACCAGCGTAGTATCGCCTTCCAATTCCTTACCATTAAGCTATCGTGGTACGAATAAAAAAAAATTGAAGGTAGAGCCACAATTAAAGCATACTTATGGTACACGATTGTGAACAATATTATATAAAAATGGACAAATAATTTATTATTTCTTTATTCACTATTTACATTGCCATATAGTTTTTTATTTTTTCTTATTAAATAAATATTTTCTTATTAAATAAATAATATGCAAATTTTGGCGTACATTTACAAAAGTACCTAGACTTAAGTGGAGATGCTGTTCTTGTTTAATGTTCGGGACGTATGAGCTTTAAATCACTGGTCAGACAAATACACTATTAAGTCTAACGCTAATAAAATACATATGTTCACCAAATAGACTAATATTTTTCGGATTTTCAACGCGTTTATAGTAATTATTAATAACATACATCCGTGATCACGGGCAGACGAGATGAGATCACGTCCGAAAAATATTACTTTAATTCAATGAACACTCGAGAAAGTCTTAGATCTCATTACATTCATCAACATTTTGTTTTTTACTTCACATTTATTTACCATGTAAATTTAATCTCGTGGAACTGCAACACTTTTCTCCGTTCAGACATTTTCATCCATTTGTATGCTGGCATTTTTCGAGGATAACCTAAATAAATTAACTCACATGGCTGTTAAGTAAACTGTCTAGTTTTTATATCGCCTCCATTTTATGTCCAATAACTAGTTCAAATTTAATCTACGTTAAATAACAGATAGTTAAGTGATTGGGCACGTACTACATACGTGTCGATGCATCTTTAAGTGAACACCACAAATGTAATAGTAATTTTTATATTGTTTTTTTCAAGACCTCGGTCTCTTGCAGTTTTGAAACGAATGCGCCGCTGTATCCGTCGCATCGGCCCTGCATTTTGATTACCATCATTACTTACGAAACAATTGTGGTCATAGAGCTAACAACCTATATGTTGCATAATAAAATGAGTCATTATAATAAAATAAAAATAAACGTAGCTGCACTAGCCTTCTACAAAATCGTAAGGTGGATATAAAAATACTACTATCGGTAAGATTGCGATGAAAGTACGTAAAACTAAATGTCCAATTTACTTTATACAGTATATGTTCTAAAAACAATTCATTTTATTTTCTAGCTCTTACTCATGTGCCGATTGTGAAGTTATAAATATATTTTATTATTAGTACTTGAATTTGGACGTATGCCATAAAAAATTTTAACGATTTTAATTGTAATACCTATATCAAGCTAAGTTTGATTTTTGTCTTCATAATTTCTTTGGAATATACTATGATTTTGACTCTGCGGCACACACATAAAATTTTTTTGATTGATTATTATATATCGGGAATTGGTGCATCTTGAACTACACATAGAAGTTGGTTCTACGAGCTGAGCCATTCTAGATTACATATCTCAATGTGAGAACACGAAACAGCAAATGTCTTATGTACGTCCTCGTTGTTAAAAGGAAACATTTCAACGAGATATTATAAGGAATATCCTCGAAGGAATATCTACAAGAATACAGTTAACGTAAGGCCACAGTCGTTATTAAATAATTACCTTTTTCCTTTGCATTTAAAGTACTCTTATCACCGAACTAAAATAATTGTGGTAATGATTTGTTTTTTCGTTTTAATGATAAAATATTATTATGATAGGCTGAATGGACAGTACTGGTATACTGTCTGATGAAGTCGTATGGAGGATGGGTCTGAACAGCCTTATATTTCGAGCTGAGTATGAAACGCCATGATCTTAGTTGTGTAGGGCTCTCGGTCATGGAGAGATCTGAAGAGTGCTGGTCCGCTAGTCCGTCGCAGTGAGTAGCGCAAGTAATGGGCTAGCCTTATGCCTGCCTGACATGATACAGCCATCCTGCAA
Source organism: Danaus eresimus (assembly GCA_018231745.1). Taxonomy (NCBI): domain Eukaryota; kingdom Metazoa; phylum Arthropoda; class Insecta; order Lepidoptera; family Nymphalidae; genus Danaus; species Danaus eresimus. The sequence goes on from DVQP01002381.1 coordinate 9,630, forward strand.
CAAAAATGTCAGGGTGGCTGTATCATGCCTTTTAGCAATCGGAAGAGAGTACCCAAAGGCGATTTCTGGTAGGCGGAGAGGGGGGTCAGGTATTCGTATAGTCTCCAGATCAAGCCTCACTAGCACAATGAGTCTGCACAAAAGTCTGCACTAGTAATATCTTGCCAGTCCATCTCTACGTTGCCTCTATTAAGCCGCACTTGTTGTTTTTTTAGGGAGAAACAAATTGTATATCCCAAAAGCTATTTTCTGATTAGTTATGTGAATCTGTATGTGTGCTACCAGCATCTCTTACAACTGGAGGACACTTAAACCGTTGGATGCTGATCGACAAAGGTGTGAACAATTTGTTAATGCTGCTAACTAACAAAGCCATAGAGGTGAATAGCAGACAACATGCTTATTTTAACATCAGCTATCAGCTGATATGGTACTACTTCAGTACCCTTCAGCACAGCTGGATTTTTTGGGATACTTTACGCTCACCAGCACGACTGATCGCTTCCACATAGGTTGTTTGACCAGGCCGGTAAGGAAGTTTGTAATTTTGCCTAAATGCAAAATTTTCACAAAAGGTAAATGGAACTAGGACTGATTAAATTAGTATGGACATATTTTCCGCCTACATAGGAACTCCACTTTGAATGGCAAACAGGGCGGTATAAATCAGCAAATTCAGATAAGATACATTTCTTTGCATCTTATCCTTAGCGACAGGTTTATTTCTCTCCTGAAGATCCGTCAAGATAGGAAGACGCTCTATAAGTGATGGGATACGTCGGGCCATAGAGTATTTTACTTCCTTCACCGACGTTCCCATGAGTTGCAAAGATCAACACTGGTTCAGAGTCAAATGTGGTCAGTCTGAAAAATATAGACATTAGGCGTAATTATCAACGGTAAATGCTCGAAATAGCAAAACTCCCGCTGTTATCTCCGAAAAGAGATTATTTTACTAAAATTGGTAAAAGGTCTCTACCAAGTCCTGTAAAACGAAGTTGAAGAAAGCTTGTCTCGGTCATGAAAACGATTATGATGCAAAACTGGCTGCTCAACCTTCTGGCAGTAGAGCTTGTAGGTGTTGAATCAAAGCAGTCGAGAAAATATATAACATCAAAAATTCGATTTATTCTAGAGGATTTATTCTAGGTTTTAGTGAACTTAACTTTATACAATTTACTAAGCAAATCTAATCACTTGTGGGACAAAGGCGTACCTAAATAAATATTTTGCCAACAACCATTATCCCGCTTTACTTTCTATTGGCTAAGTCAAATTGAAACATCTTATTGTACACATGAAGATTAAAAATTACAAATTTGTTTTGTTAGAGTTTTTATTTATTCAAGTTTAATTTACTTTTTATATTGTTGTTAAAAAGTTCATTTCACAAATTCAGTGTGAAGATTAAAAATATATATTCAGAGAATAAGCAGGGAAAACCAACAAACACACATATAGCATAAATAAATACATGAAGAGGAACATAGGATACAATAATATGAAGGTCTCCGGTATTGTGACTCGCCTTGAATAATATATTCTGAACACATAAAACAATGACAGGGTCCCCTGGTCCGTCAGATGACAGAAGCATCACAGATAATATTCTGACATTGATACCGTGGAAGAATAATAATCAATCAATAATACTTTAATGTCCTTACTGTTATGGAAACGTGTGATGGATAGTCTTCTCTATTACCAGTCTAACTCTAAGACATTTTAAATTTAATTAAACTTCATACATTTTGCTTGTTATATAACCATATGATTTTTCTCTTTTCTCTATTCAGTTTGAGTGTTGAAATATGAACTTATTGTACGTGTCCTTCTTTTTGGTTTTAATTTTGCTCCTAACACTCATATATATAATAAATACCTATAAATAAAAATATTTCAATAATTTCGTTACAAATATTATCAATATTCGTTATTAAACACCAAATGCATATATGTTTCTATTAGATCCAGGTCACAGGATATTCAGGAAACTCCCATATCGGCATGGTAAGTAACACGGGCAGCGGCTTTCCTGAGGAACTAGCACAACATTCACATAGATTCAATATTACCATGTACATTTTAAATTTCCTTTAAATAACGAATACCAGCCGCTGCGAACCGAACTCCGAATAAATTAAGAAAAAAACACACAGACAAAAAAATGTTTTAAAATTCGTCTGACCTTTTTGAAATGCTCGTTCATTTTTATCTATGTTTTATAGATTCACAGCTTATTTGAAAGGGAATATTTATTCTACATTTTTTATTCAGCAGTAAAACTACATGACGTGAATATTTTTGAAAATATTATGTTACTATGACTAACACAAAGCTCGCCTCCAGCTTCATCCAACTATCCGGTTATAAGATTATTTCTTTATAGAAAGTATATTTAGAAACAATATATTTCTCACCTTCCCATCGAGGGTGAGCAGTGTGAACAAACAATAGCGACCGTCACAAAGAGCCACGGAGTGTCGCGAATCCATTAAGTGTAATCCAAACCACGTTAAAACAATGAAACTTATATAAGATAGTGCACTGACAATGAAACATTACTTGTTTCCCCTTCAATTAGTGTTTATGTACAAAGATAAACACCAGACATATAATGTAGCCTTAAAATTATTAAATTATTTGTATCGCGTACCTTTTGTGATAATTTGGAGTTATAATTAAAATATCTGGAAGCCGTCTGATTCAAAGCCGCTAAGTACAGCCCCAGGCTAGCAATCTCGTAGCAACAGTGCCTTAAACAGTGTCTGAAATTTAAATTAATTTCAATATCAATTTAAATATACGGAATGTGTACCTAATTATATTCCAGTCAATACATAAGTCAAGGTTTCGGATAAACTGAATAAAATTTCCAATATCAATGTAAATAGATTTGTGGCATAAACCAGCTCTCCTTATATAAGGAAGGTTGGCAGGAGATTTATATTATTTATAAATAATTCTTTTATTTAAATTTTCAAATTTATTCAAATAAATATTACATGTTATACAGAGAACTTGGTTAGATATTATTGTTAGAAGCAAGACTTTGCTGAAATTACAATTTCATTTTAGATATCCTTGTAACGATTA